>WEIS01006976.1:0-21923 GCA_013389965.1 Todus mexicanus | reverse complement strand
CCCTACCAACCCAAACCAGCCTGTGAAGTAGCAGCAAGTTCTGGGCAGTAGTGGGGCACGGAGAGATGTCCTGCAGCTAGAAACCGGTTTTCTTGACCAATGTGCAGATAAATACAAGACTCAAAGAACAGCCTCTCTGGATCACAGCAGAAAGTGACCTTGACCTCTGCCTCTGACAGCAGTGCCAGGGAGGAATGCAAGAGTGGGGAGAACAAGTATTGGTGTTTCAATCCAAGAAAACCAGAGAGCAGAACTTGTCTAGCTCCAGGTGTCCACATTCCTGGAAAGTTGAGCTGGCTGTGACAGGTCTTCAATGAGATAATTTGAATTTAGGTATTTGGACTCAACTCCCCCTCTTTTGCTAAGCTTCATAAGAGATAAGAGTTTCCCCTCTTAAGAACCTGTGAAGTTAACCTGAAGAAAATTAAATATCCTAATGAGTTTGGAGTTGTCAGAGACTTCTCTTTAGATGGACTCCAGGTTGTGTGGTGCACGCCAGAGAGCCAGGAAACGTTTGACACAAGCCAGGACAGAAAGATGAAACACATGCCTCTGGTCTTTGGAGCAGGATGTCCGGTGTAGCTGGTCTGAGCCGAGCTGGGCAGCACTAACTGGACTTACAGGCAGCTGATGTTACTGGTATTATTGAAGTTCATGCTTAGAGGCCCTGCTGAGTTTGGTAACGTGATAAACAGATGTAAACATCTTGTAAAAGATAGTCCCTGCTCAAAAGAGGAGGCAAAAAAAAAAAAAAGGATAATCAACCTGGGAACGGACGTGGGACATAAGTAGAGAAAATATTTTGTTGAGGGTCATGCAGCAGGTTATTTGTGGAGGGGGCACTGGAGCCCTGTTTTTTCTCTCTCTACTGGTGGTGCCACCAGCTTCATTGCTGAAGCTGCAGTTGCCTGGGCTCACATGTTGGACAGGTCAAGGGAAATCTGTGCAATGACTAACAGGAGGGGTTTGCATGTCTTCTAGAGCTGAAGAGTAGATTTAGATGCAGCCTGCTGAGATCACATCCCCTCATTAGTGTAATGCTGCCACTTCTGATGCAGTGACAACCTGTTTCAGGAGGCAGGGTTGGGGGCTGAAATGCTGTACATGACCTGGGTCTCATTAATGTGTAGCAGGCTTGATTAAGATATGACAGTAGCAGCCAAATGCAAGGTCCTACACCTGGATCAGGTCAACCTTCAGTATCAGCCCAGGCTGGGGGTGAAGGGATCAGAGCAGCCCTGGGGAGAAGGACTTGAGGGTGCTGGGCTGAGGAGCTGGAGCTGAGCCGGCCTCGAGCGCTCCAGCCCAGCAGCCCCCGGTCCCCTGGGCTGATCCCCAGCAGCGTGGGCAGCAGGGCCAGGGGTTGGGGGATCCTGCCCCTCTGCTGCCAGGGCTCTGGGGAGCCCCCCCTGCAGGGCTGGGCCCAGCTCGGGAGGCCTCAGCCCAGCAGAGACAGGGACCTGGTGGAGCGGGGCCAGAGGAGGCCCCAGCAATGCTGGGAGGGCTGGAACCCCTCTGCTGGGAGGCCAGGCTGGGAGAGCTGGGGGGGTTCAGCCTGGAGAAGAGAAGGCTCCGCGCAGACCTTCTGGGGGCCTTGCAGGGCTTCAAGGGGCCTGGCAGAAAGATGGGGACAGAGTTTGGAGCAGGGCCTGTGGGGACAGGACAAGGAGGGATGGGATGAAACTGAAAGAGGGAGATTTAGACTGGAGAGAAGGAAGAACTGTTTTACTGTGAGGGTGGTGAGAGCCTGGTCCAGGTTGCCCTGAGAGCTGGTTGATGCCCTGTCCATGGAAATACTCCTGGTTGGCTGGGGGTCTGAGCAACCTGCTCTAGGTACAGATGTCCTTGCTTCCTTCAGGCAGTTGGAGTAGAGAACCTTGAAAGGTCCCTTCTATCCCAAACCGTTCTATGGTTCGATGGTGTTGGGTTGTACGCGACAACACGGACTCGCTGGAGGCAGAATTGTGTGAAAGCTTCTGTGTTTGCCTTCTCTCTGGAGCTGGTGTCAGCTGTGTTGACAGCATGTGTGACGACAGGATACGTGCAGCTTCAGATACATCCATCCTCCTGCATTCCTATGGAAAAGATAAGACACGAGATGTACTCCTGTGCAGCTGCGTTTACTGTGCTCCCTAGGGGTGCAAATGAACAGGGAGCCTGGGTCAGACCAGTCCCCTCTCCAGCCTGTTTTCTTTTTCCCAGTAGCCAAGAGCACCTGCTGAGCCAGTCAGCACCAGTCCACCAAAGTCCTGGGGAGAAGGAGGATTCATTTGCATTGTTATTACTACAGCTTTTAGCCTGTGCTTGCTCCACGATTGGATTTGTTTTTCTAGGAAGAATCTTTACTGTTATGAGTCACTCTGGCTTAAAAGAGGGATTTTGCTTTCAGCTCCCTTTTGCCTTAAAAGGTGATGTTGCTTCTTCTGTTTGTCAAGTTTAGGGAAAAAAAAAAGCCCAAATCTAAAAATCATCAGGCGGCTCTCTCTTCTCAAGGAACACTTGATAGTGACTTCCTTAGCTCTTTGTTTTAGAAAACCCAAAATAAAGCAGCATTTAGGGAATGCGTTGCTGATTCCCCTTTGGGGCTTGCGTGATTTATGTGGCAGGGAAATGTCAGGCAGCAGCTCTCCTGCACAGAGCAGGGATGGATCCTGCCGTCTGCTCTGCCAGCTTCTAGATATCTGGAAATTAGGGGCACTAAGCACTCAAAATAGCAGAATTAATTGAAAACCCCAGCAAAACTTGAGAAAACCAAGTGAGAAACCAAGTGTGGTTATCTGCAGACCGAAAGTCTTTCAAGTGGGTAGATAAACTGTGGTGCTGGATATCTGTGGTCAGTGAGGATGTCACAGGGCTTCTGTAGGGGTTGGCATTTTAACCCTCTATAATTTACAGTGGGGCTAATTGCGTTGTGCGTCACTAAAATCTATCTGTGGTTCCAAAGTTAACGCTAAGGAGAAGATGTATACACGAGCAGAGCTCTCGTGGCCCAAACCAGCGCTGTGATTCGTTATCCATGTGCCGACAAAACTACAATGGAAGAGGAAGGGGTTGGGTTTTTGGAAAGGTTTGTCCACAGTACGGACCATAGCGCTACTTCTGTCAGGAGAGCTGAGCTGTTGCTTGGTTGTTCAACCTTGGTATGTGTTCGAATATCACTGTAACCTTCCTTCTCCCTGTGCAACGTCACTTTATGCCATTTTACTGCTCCCGGAGAAAGTACTTTTTGTTTGTGGGTATTTATGGCATAAACTGGTCCCACCTGATGAGCTTGGTTGGCACTTGTCAGTCTCGGAAACAGGAATGATTCTATATTTATCAATTTTACTCTCCCTCGCCATGACCTTCTCCTGCGTAGAAAACAGAAGCTTGTGCTCTCTTCTGAACTCTTGCTGTGTGTTGTTCTCCAGGACCAGCAAAGCTTGCTTGTTGGGGTGCTGGTGGCCCGTCAGTTACTGGGTGCTGTTGTGTAGGCTTTCTTTGCCTGGGCTTTCCTCTGCATGCCCAGCGCGCCTTAGTCTCTTGCCATTGCATTTGCTGTAAGTTTGTATTAGTTCGTGTGTGGATTCAATGAATAGAAGTCACCTCCAACACACACACAGCAGCGGAAGTGTTCAAGACCAGGCTGGACACCTGGAGGTGTCCCTGCCCATGGAAGGGGGGTTGGAACTAGATCTTTGAGATCCCTTCCAACCCAAACCATTCTGGGATTCTATGACCTGTTGTGTGGATTCGATGAGGAAAAAGTCACCTCCTTTAAGTGTTTTTTAATTCTGTATTGAGAATGTGCAAGAACAGATTTTCACTAATCAGTCACCAAGTAAAGATCGATTCAAGTCTCATTTTAGCAACAAATTTCACCGCGGTTGAAGAGTATGTGGGGAAGCACAGAGGGGCAGGGAAGGGGATTGTGGAACAGGGAACTGTAATCCTTGACTGAAAAGTCTGTTCCTGAAGCGACTCCTGATTGCTCCTGCCTGTTTTACTCATGAATCTGTTGTTTTGTATCTTGCAGTGGCATCACTGAAGGGGCGGCTGCTATTGCTGTGAGAGATCAAAAGCTACTTCCAACTGCATCTTGTGTGGCATCTGGAAAACCACCAGTCGCAGTGAGTTTCTCCTACACACACTCTGTTTTCCCCGGAGAGGATTTGTTAGCTGTAATCTGTGAGAATAATCTTTTTCTCTATTTATACTTTGTCAGTTCACATGCTACTGCAAAAAGATTTTGATTTACGGATCCCAAGCCAAACAGATACGTGCCTTCCCCCTTCATCTCCAGCCCTAAAAGCTCATACTGGAAGCTCAGCATTGCAAGCTCTCCTTTTCTGGCCCCCTGCGCACCTTATGGTGGGGATACAATTGTAGACTATGAGCTCTGAGTGGGTGTCCTGGTTGGTCATCCAGCGGCCAAGATGAGCTCTGGACAGAATATTCTGTTCCTGGAGACCGCTTCAGAATGAAAATCCTTTTAAAAATGAAAGCAAGGAAGAAAACTATTGCTTGGGCAATGGAGATTAAGCTTGCTTCCTTGTTTTGAGTGCCATAAGCAAGCACATCGTATGTGTGTGCCATCTAGTTATAGACAGTGTCAGGAGAAAGGAAAGGGTGTCCCAGTGGTGCTGGAGAATTCTTGAGTCTGTTCCTTGGTACACACTTAAAATGAGAAGCTGGAGTTTTCTCAGCCGTGTAAGAGAGCCAGCTAAATCAGTGCTATTTAGATACCAAATGAAAACACTTGAAAATCGTCATTCCCTCAGACTTTTAATTTCTGTCTAAAGAAAATGCAGGGAAGAAAACGCTTCCCTTCACCTACCAGCTGTCTGTGAGTGGCCACGTAACTCACCTGTGATTCTTTTGTCCATAATTCTCTTCTGCCAGTAACTCAGTGAAATGCGCTCAGGTGATTTTGATATTTCTCACTCTTTAAAACAATGCTGTAACAATTACTTGAAAAAACGTCTCTGGTTTTCAGACAATTTGAGCTGGAAGAGCTGAATATGTCAGTTGTGTATCTCTGTCTGCAAAACTAGAAGGGCAGGAGCCAAATCTATGTGTGTACAAGTGTTTGTTCTGAGGGAAATTCGAGGGCTTAATGAACAACGAGAACAAAATGTGAAGTGCTTAAGGACCCTTGTTCAATTAAATGGCATTGGATGTTGACATGGTGTAGATTTTGGGTTCTGAGGTTGGGCGTGAGGGAAGTAATTGTGCTTAGGTAACTGATTCTCCTAAGAACTAGTGGCTATAGCAGGAAGAAGCGATGCTTTAAATGGAAAAGGTCCCAAAAATCTCTGTTGAAAGGTTATAGGAAAGAGAACCGGACACAATGTGTATTTCAAGCCTTTGTCAATATTATGGGTGCATAAATTATACATGGCTTGTAAAATAAGGGAGGTTGCTTCTAGTGAGCTGTTGTGTTTTGCCTGGAAGGACAGCACCAGCTTGCAGTATATCTAGAGAATACCTGTCAGAAATGGAATATTGATTGAAAATAATCGTTTCAGTCAAAAGTAGTTAAAAGTGAGGCTGAAACGAAGGAAAAAAACCCAATTGCTCAGCTGGAAGACTGCTTCCAGTGCTGCAGTCATGCCCTGAGACACATATTTTATGTATTAGGAATATTGATCAAGGTTGTACCTTGCATTACTGTGGTTATCCCTCATCATTGCCATCAAGATTTCGTAATTCGTTGCATTCCATTCCTTTCTCCATGACCCAGTACAAAGTGTTTGGTGCTCAGCGTTGTATGGTGTGGTTAGCTTGGTGGTTCTTTCCTTCTGCTTTAGTATTATGCAGAAGTATTTTAATCACAAAAAAGCTGAAAAATGGTGGGGAACTTGATCTCTGTACTCTCCTCTGAGGTTTTCTAGTAAACCTGCAAGCAAGCTTTGCCTCTGCTGAAGGCAGCGTGTCACAGAGTTTCCCTATGATTTTCCCCCAGACATCCTCTTGCCCTGCAGACATTTTCCCTGATGGATGCATCTTGCTGGGGACAATGAATTTTGTCTGGAAGGAGAAAGGGTTGAAGGGAGATGTGCTCTGTGTGTTAGAAAACACTGCTCAAAGGAGAAGCTTCTTGGTTCGTGGACAGATACTTGGCTGAAGCTCCTGGCTGTGGCAGAGACGTGCCGGTTTGTATCAGTTAGCGTTTGTGATACATCATCTGTAGTGATTGTGGGTGTTTTCTTAGAGACTCATTGTAAAGAGGCGTCACTGGGAACAGCGCCTGTACACGCTGGCTGAGTAAAGGAGCCCTGGACTCTGTGTTTCTGCAGAGAAACAGCTGGAGCTGCTCATTGCGGTTCTTGGCTTTCAGATCCAAAGCAGCAATGCCTCCACACCTTTAAGGCCACTTTCAGTTCCTCTTGAGTCAATGTCTATTCCCTTCTGATTCTTTACAATGCCCTGAGAAAGTTGAAAAAACAACCCATGGAAGCATCTTGCTAAAACTTGCATCTGCTAAACCTGGCTGACAGCAAAGGGGGAAATGGCAGATGGGCGATGTGAGAGGCCTTTTCTGTGCCTCAAGATTTGGCTACTGCACCCTTGGCAAGGGAGGAGTCTGCAGTTGTACCTGCTCGAGCAAGGCTCCCTGGGGAGTGGTTCAGTTCTGTTGTGGTGCTGGACTCGGAGGAGGTGCTGGACTCGGAGGAGGTGCTGCCCTGGTGGCCCTGCTGATGCAGTGGCTTCTAACCCTGACCTGCACTACCCTTGATTTGCTGCTGCTTTTGTTCAGCCGCCAGACTTCCCGAGTGAGCCACAGGAGTGCATGGTGGCTGCTGCGCCTGTTGAAGGAGAATGATCTGGTCGGTAATTTAAAGCTCTGCAAGTCTGGTTTCGGCTCCTTGGTCTGCTTGCAGATTCCCTCTGAGAATTCAAGAGCATGCCTTCATCTCTGTGCCAGCTCCCTTTCTGGTAAAGGGTGCTTTCCACCTGGGATGGGAGCTGAGGGTAAACATAGAGCCAGTGAGGACTCCAATAGAGTAGTTGAAATAGTGACATAAGTATTAACCAGGATGTCTTTCTGTAGCATTTCTGCGCAGCCCAAAGAGTATCCCTGAGGTCTGTTTAGCAGTGAAAGGAGCTGATGAGCACCGTGTATGGCTGGGACATGCAGGGTTGTGTGCAATGCCAGTGACACTGAGGTGTGTGCATGAGACCCCAGCATCCCCTGTCCCGCTCTGATCGCTGAGCATGTCTCACCTCTCCGAGTGTAAGCGCTGGCTTGGAGCTGGGACACCAGAGGTTGCAAAGAGCTTCGGTTCACGTTCCTCACTCGTGGTTCCGGGAGCAGGTGCTGCTTTGTTCCTTGTGTGGCTTTGCCTTGTGGAGTCACATCTGCTTAACCCCGCTGGCCTGCCTGTTGCGTGTTGGCTTTCAGCATCGACTTTAGGGGTGCAGGAAAGTCTCCTACCCTGCTTTCCAAATGTCACCGGGCAAAGTTCTTTCCAGAGCGTGGCTATTTCATGGCTGTGCAGCCTACCTCGGAATAGCTGCTGTCCCTGCTGTGGCAATGAATAGCACCTTGATAGGACTGACAGCTATAAAACATTCCCTCTGAACTCAGAGATGAAAGGGAGACGTTGCCTTTCTCCTTCCAGAGGGCTCTTCTGCGGCAAGAGGAGGAAGGTGGGTTCCTTTTTTCAAGTGTAACTCCTACCAGGTATCATAGCAGCGTCTCCAGCGCTCCACGGCAGCGTGCTGCGATGCCTCGTGCTACGGGAAACTGGGAATATGGGAATGAAAGGCAACTCTGCCAAGAGGCTTCTGTCTGCAGCGCCAGGGTAGCACACGTGACTCCCGCAGCGCTACCTGAATCTCACTGGTGATGCAGCAGAGGAGGAGTAGGGCAAGATCAAGTTGGGGTTCAAATATTCAGATTGCAAGAGGCTTGATCTGCCTCCTTGCTAACGATGCCTCATAGGGAGCAGAATAGATTAAAGAAGTTCGCTTGGCTCTGAACTGCAACTGTTGGAGCCAACCTCGCGCTGGCTCCCGGCCCGGGGTGAGAAGGATGGCTGATCACCCTGCTCTTCCAGTGCTGACAGCCATCGCTGGCAGGGACAGATGGGGCTTGAGGCTGAGGCAGGGATCGCAGTCTGAGTGCTTTTAGTGGGAAGGTAGATTTTAGGAGATAATGCAATTTGTCTGTTCTGCAGTAAATGGAAACAGCACAAGTGGGTTTGTGTTCTCTTGCTGTGTTTTTCTAATTTATTTTTTTTAAGTGATTCCTATGAGGCAAGGATATTGCTCAAATACTCTAGTACTTAACAGTCTTGGACTATATCTTTGGGTCATCTTCTTCAGTATCTCTTCTAAAGTTTGGACTGGACGATCCTTGAGGTCCCTTCCAACCTGGTAATCTATCATCCATCTGGTCTCATAACCAGCTCCTCCTCGTGCCAAAGCCAGTTCCTTAGCTGCTAGCTATCAGGCAGCTCTGGGACACCAGTGGCTCTGCAGAAAGAAGTCTCTGTGTTTGATCCTTAGGAAAATGTTTTGAAGAGCTGAACAAGCAAGCGGCGTAGGAATTTGGTGGGCAGCTTAATTGCATTCCTGTTGCAGGCTGTTTATTCATAGCTTTAACTTTTTTGAAGGCAGAAAGGCTATTTTTAGCTCACTCTTTTTTCCCCTCCGTATTAACCCAAACAAACTTCCCTCTCAGAGGAGAGGGTGGAGTTGGGAGGAAGGAAGGGTGGAATTGAAGCTACTTCATTAAATCACTTTCATGATCATCAACACGCAATTTTGTTTTCACATGACTTTTCTGTGCACACAAGAGTCTCTTTACACTTTCCAGAGAGGGGAAACTTTGTGTTCGAGATGGGAGGGAGAGTGAGTACCTCCGAGACAATGAAGTGGTTATGGAAAGCTTATGACTTTTGCTTCCTGGTTTTTTTTTCCTAGTTATTTCTGTTAGGGTTAGTCAGTTATTTCCAAGGCATGGTGTGGCTCACTGGTAGTTTGTTCTACACCTTCTGTCTCCCAGCAAATTCCTGGTATTGCAAGATGAAGGGAAGGATTGTGGTATAAGCAGGAAGGTCATTTACATGTTGCTAAGCTACTAATGATGTTCTCACTGAGATCCCCATGTGTATCTGGTAAGAGGTGGAACCTGACCTGAAAAGATGAGACTAAGAGTAGGAGGTGAATTGTCAGAAGGGTAACCAAGCTCTCCTGAGTCCTGGTATTGCTTTGATGGTTTCATGGTGAGCTGCTTCTGAAGTAGAGAGAGCAAGAGCAGCTCCAGCAGCTTCGTCACTGGGTTGATGTGACTTGGACTTTAACTTTCCTTCGATTACTGCCTTTGGTGTGCTGCAGAAAGGGTTGCTGACTCCAGGACCTGTGGGTCTTGCCTGTAGAAAGGAGGATACCTACTTGGAGACTGATTGACAACTCAGCCTGTTGCTAAGAGCTGAGGGATCTTTACAACAGAACATCTGTGAAGCCCACCTCTGGTGGTGAAGGAGCAGAGAGCTACTCATGCTGTCCTGTCTGACTGCACAGGCTACTCAAGATTGGATCCTAAATTATCTCTGCTTGCCACATGTTGCTCCTGCTGTGTGTTCTCCTGAGCTCCTGGAGAACTGATGAAAAACAGAGGTTCTTTGTATCTAAAGCAAATAAAACCTTCTCTGTTTTATAAATAAACAGTGAAAAACCCCAAAGTAAATCCTTCTCTTCCAGTAACAACTGGTTACCAAGTTATTGAGCTCTGTGTATGAGCTCAGAGCTGGAAGGGCACACCTGCCTTTCCAAGCCTCAGTCCTAGGGAAGACTTCTCACTGCTGAGGGACCAACATGGGGCAGGAGCCCTTTCTGTGGACCCCCTGTGATAAATAGGAATAGTTTTGCTGCAGCCAAGGACACCCATCTGTAGGTGGCCGGGAAGAATGCAAGCCTTCTAGTACCCAGTTACGGGGAACGAAGCGGGGCAAGGAAACTGTGTCAAATTGAGGCCTACCTTAAATGTACCTTAGATGTGGTTTAGATGTGTTTTAGTTGTGTCTACAGCTATATAAATATTTGCCTCAGTTTTGAAGATGGCCTTGTGAAGAAAAGCAAGCTGGCTGCCTGCCTGGAAAGAACGCGTGTGCAGAGGGAAGAGGGGTAAAACTTCAACCCCCCATGAACACCTTCTCGGTAACGGTGCGCAGGTGAGGGTGGGTGGTAATAAAATGCAACTGAAGAGTCATGCATATGTATGACTGTACTACGTAAAAGTGTAAGAGAAACTTCACATGGTGTGCATATGCTGTGGAGAAAAACTCCTACTATGCACCCAGCGCTGTAAATATTTTTTTTAGCTTTGCTTTGGAGACTTCGTCCTCAATTCTAAAATTATTATTGGGGTTCATTTCCCACACCCTCTTTGTTCCCTCTTTGTTTGCTTTCTTCCCCTCTTCCACTGGGAGGCTGCTCCAGATCACAACTGCTCCATACTCGGGTTCTTCTGACCTCCAGTCCAGAAGCGTTCATGGTTGGTTCATCTCATTTCTGCATTGAGATAATTCCACGGTTTCAAACAGCTCTTCTCATTTCTTGCTGCTCCCCTCCTCAAGTGTATTTGCAGGCAGTGATCCTGGCCCTTCTCAGGCTGTGCTTCGCCAGCTTAAACCAGACGAGTTTTCCTGAGGTAGACCATTCATTCTTACCAGCACTTCTCTGTACCTCTTCTCAACTCAATCGTCTTTGAATCCTGCTGTGACCAGAGCTGCTCACAATAAGTGTCTGGGAAAGGGCTACTTTCATTAACACCGATTTCAGCCTCTGACCGTTAAGTGTGGCTTAGGCTAAATCATATGGTGGAGAAAGATCCTCTGGTCTTGCTTTTGAAGACATCAAGTAAGAGTGACTCTTGGGGAGTTCTCTCAAAAGTTGGTTACTTTGATGTTTAAATAGGTACCTTTACTTTGAATAGGCTACTTTTAGCCACTGCACCTCAAAATGCCTTTCTTCTTCAGTTTACAGAGACTTTTGTTATCAGAAATCTGATTTTTCTTATTACTTGTAAATGTAAAACAATTAGTAAATTAAAGAGTTTGAATCTTGGAAAACGATCCCGAGCAAAGATCCCTTTTATGGTATCTTCGAGTATCCAAAAATGGCTCACAATCAGCTTCCATCTCTGGGTGACACTGGGCACTGAACCAGCAAGAGTATATGCAAAAAATGAAAATGAAGTCCATTATTTGTGACCTTTCTCTCTGAGCTTCCCTGGCTTGTGTGAGGCAAGTGGAACTACTTGGAAATACTTTGCCTCCCCCTGGATTTCTGCCTTCTTTGAAGGTCGTCTTGATCTTTGTGAATAATCTTTGGTCTATACGTTTGATTTCATGCCAACAAACTAAACCTTCCCATAATGCACGTTCCTTCAGGGTTTGTGTATCTTGAAGATTTGAGGGACCTCTCTCAGTGTTTGGTGTAGTGCTGTTTGTCTTCTGGTGCTGTAGAGAAACCTAAACCCTTCTGACGACATGCTGACTGCTTGGCCACTGGGCTGGAGGTGATGGTAGCCCAGGGCTGCTAATAAAGAGCAGCTCGTGGTCTCCAAAACCCACCTGAAATGATGATCTGTCCAAGCTTGAAGCTCTCACTGTTGGGAGTGCTCACAGGAGGATACTGGTCAGGCTGTCTGGTTTTCTTTCTTGTTCCTTGTGCTTTCCCAGTCTCTGGTTCTTGTTCCCCACTGTCTCTTGTAATATGCTCTAATTCATAGAATCGTAGAATGGTTTGGGTTGGAAGGAACCTCTAATGGTTCTCTAGTCCAACCTCCCTGCACTGAGCAGGGACATCCTCAACTAGAGCAGGTTGCTCAGAGCCCCATCAAGCCTCACCTTGAATGTCTCCAGGGATGAGGCTTCCACCAGCTTTCTGGGCAACCTGGGCCAGTGTTCCACCACCCTCAGAGTAAAGAAGGTCTTCCTAATGTCCCGTGTAAATCTGCTCTACTTTAAAGCCATTGCCCTTCATCCTGCCTTTGTAAACAGGCCAGCTTTCTAGTATGCCCCCTTCAAATACTGGAAGACTGCAAGAAGGCCTCCCTGAAGCCTTCTCTTCTCCTGGCTGAACAACCCCAGCTCCCTCAGCCTGTCCTCGTAGGAGAGGTGTCCAAACCTCCTGATCATTTTCATGGCCTCCTCTGGCCCTGCTCCATCAGGTCAATGTCCCTCCTGTGCTGAGGGCTCCAGAGGTGGATGCAGCACTCCAGGTGAGGTCTCACCAGAGCAGAGTAGAGGGGCAGAATCACCTCTCTCCACCTACTGGCCATGCTTCTTCTGATGCAGCCCTGGATGCGATTGGCCTTCTGGGCTGCAAGCACACATAATTCAGTGGCTTCTAACCTTTTTGAAATTATGGGCTGCTGTTGCCAAACACGACATTTCTGGCAGAGTGAGCTCCTCATTTCTCATACGTCACTGCTCTCACATTCAGGATGCACTTAATTTTGTGTATTGGAGAGGCTATAAACGTTTATCATGGTCCTGTGAGCTGCAGCTGGGGAGCTGTTGTGTTACTCATAGTGTAAGGATGTTTTTTTTTTTCTGCTTCGTAGAATCTTACGCCGAAGTCTTGGCTAAAGGTGTAGTAATGCAAATATGTTTGTCCTAAAATTGATTGAGGAAATGCCCTGTACCTCTTAAAAACCCCCACAAAACAAGGGATCTGAGCTGCCTTCTCAATTTTAACTGAAGTCCTACAATGAGAGAAGCTAGGGAAAATTCAGGTGAAAATTGTGGAAAGTAATTAACGTTTGAATTGGAGGTTAAGTTTGGACAGCTTCTCCTGTGGGCTGGAGGAGATGTTGCTGGAGTCCCCTTGCCTTGGTAGCAGTAATCTCTCGGTTTTAATAAATGATGGTTGCTGAGTCTTGAAGCAGCTTCCCCATAGCTATTTGTCCTTGCCAGAGGAGAAGGTCAGTCTCTGGTTCACTTAGAATGAAGAGGTTAGCCCAGCCCTGTGAGTTTAATCTTGAACGTGGGCAAGCAACCAGCCTCTGCTTTGGAATTTGGTCTGAACGAGGCTGGTTTTCATTTGTTTGCACCACAGCAGGGTTCCTGAGCCCCTGCTGGCAACTGGTGCTGTGTGAGCACCATGCAAATGCATGACAAGAAAACGGTCCCTGATCGGCGAGGTTCCAGCCCACGTGAGATAAATGAGCATGGCATAAGCAAATGCTCCTGCCTGAACAGAGACCTCACCCTGGCTGTGCCCAGCCCCTTCCAGATGGAGGGAACACCCAGTTGATGCTACAGGCTCCTGAGAGTTGTGCTTCTTGCCTACGCAGTGCTCTTGGTCTGTCCATAGTAGTTGCATGAGGTATCCCAGATGTGCACATACACACAGGCTGCTTCTCTTCTGAGTAGCGTGTGGAGGAAGACAGTGACCAGCACTGGGCTGCTGGCATCCTGGCGAGGGTGACTCAATCTTGCTTTTTCCTAAGAACCCATTGCAGATGAAGAGGGAGAGGAGCTTTGGGCCGTGTGGGTTGTTCTTACAACTCCCAGTAAAGGACAAACCAGCACTTGGCAGGAGAGGGGGAAAGGAGCAGCTTGGGGGTCTCCTTCCAGCAGAGGCTGGTTAGTTGGGGCTGTATGAGCTCTCCTGCCAGGCCGTGGATTTGGATACTTGCGGCCTACATCATTAACTTCTATTTTAGGGCTCATTTGCCTGGTTCACCAATAAAAAAAAAGTATTTTAACAGAAATCTGGGCTTATCGTCTTCCTCTCTGCTCCTGGAAGCTGCATTTAAACCCCGGATTAGGAACTGGGGCACAGCTGGGTTGATATGAATCTGAGGGAGAATTATTTTATACAAGCAAAACTGTCAGTTGTGTGAAGTTTCCTCTGACGGCTCTGTTCATTCTCTTGAGCAGCGGTGAAGTCCTGTGGTGAATATAGTGTTGCTCCCCCTTGCGTTTTGCTTGCATTGAAAGGGTTGTCTCCTCCACTATAAGGTTGTGGAGAATCTCAGGACCTGTATTTGCGTTCTGCAGAGTAAGATTTGCAGTCGTCGTAGTGAGAAGAAAGTAGATTCATTTTTGCCAACCGTTGTGTCTGTACTCAAGTCCCAAGAGACGTGCTGCTGTCATTTTGGTGCCCAGTGAAGAGTTCCACCACGAGCTTCAGGTTCCTACAAACTAGCAGACTGGCTTTATGGACCCTCCTTCCAGTTGAGAATGAGAAATAGATATTTTAGGACTGGGTTTATGGACCCTCCTTCCAGCTGGGAATGAGAAATGGCTATTTTAGGATGCAGTTTGCCTCACCTCATTTTAGACAGCTGCTTTAGAATCAGATGAGTCCTGTCCTGCGGGTGCCTGGTTCTCTCCACGGGCTGTAGCTGCAACCAGGTAACTAGCGCAGGCCTTGATGTCAACATTTGCTCAGATGAATCCCGTATGAAATAGTTCCGGTTTTAAACTCAACCGATGAGGCATTTTAGTCCCCCAACGAGCGAACCCGTCCTGGTACCCAGGGAGCTGGTTGTGTGCTGTAACTTTTCGACTTTTATTCTCCAGCTCTTTATCTAGGGAATGAAAATTATTCCATCATGACAGGAACACTGGCCTTTAGAAAGCTCCTTTTATCTACACAAATATTTTCTGTGGTATTTTTCCGCCAGCGCTGGCCTTCCACTTATCCATCTTAGAGCTGGATTAACTTCAGAAAGGCAGAAGTGCCTTGTATGGAACTCTGAAGCACATTTATTTCTTTGACCAGTAAATCAGTATTATAGTTTCCCGGGGACTGGGAAAGAGGGTATTATTATGGAGTTATACTTCTAAGTCCACTTTCCTGAATGCTGAATTTCCCAGGAAAAGATATAAATCTCCTTTGTGAAGGAGAAGCAGCTCTGTGAAGCAGACTTCAGGGGTCTTATTCTCTTTGTGTTTATGCTTTGCTTGCCTCTCTCTCCTACCTCCCCCCCTTTCCTCAGGTGCTACGATATATTACTTCATCTCCTTTGAGGTAAGAGCAGCTCCTTTGTCACTGGACGGCACACATTGGTATTCAGAGGAGCTTTCTCCTGTGTCACAGCCAATATTTTGTTCCTTTGTAACACTAACCTTCTTGGAACTCGCCAGCTTATATTTTTCTTCTCTTCTGCCTTTTATTGACTGTGGTTTGCTGAGGATTGCTTTCCTCCCCAGTATTTTTTTTTTTTTTTTTATTCATGACTAATGCATCCACTTCATGAAGCAATGAAACCCATTTACAAAGGAAGGCGAAGCTGGTGGCAGGGCCAGGCTGGAGGTGCCAGTAGGAAGCACACGCTCTTTAGTCACGTTTTTCGTACAGATGTGCTCTGGCAGGCAACAAAGAGGCACAAATTCCATGGCTCTCCAGGATCCTTCTGTGTTCAGATGTTCTCTTCTCCAGCCCGACTGGAAAGGGTCGTGCTGAGGCTGGGAGGGGTTTAGTTGAGCAGAGAGGGTGGTGGACTGTGGTCCTGCTCTCCCCACTGGTGCTAGAGGAGGAGAAATTCCAGCTGCTTGGTCACCTCTGTCTCTTGGTGGGTTTTTTTGTCTCCACTGCTTGCCCTGCAAATTATTTCAACAAGACACTTGAGTCCTGCGATGTTGGTACAAAGGATGTGCAGGGAGGCTTGCATCCTGACTGCACACCCTCTCCTCACCCTTTTCCGTCCTTCCCTCTGTGTTCTGTGGTCATATTAGGAGACACTGTTGGAGTTCCACTAACTCAATCTAGTTTTCACATTACTTTTTGCCCCTCATCACCTTAGTTGTAGTCACCTTAGTCTTGACACTATCTTATTCTAAGTGTGTTGTAGAAGGCATTGGAATTCATACGACATGCAAGGGAGGAAGGATGTCTTACCTGCATCGCAAGAAATTATCAGCGTGTTCACATGTAGGAAGCTCTCGTTTCATTTCTGCTGGAATCTTCTCCTCTGCAGGAGATTTTTGGACCACAGAACTGAGATGTTTTGGGGTGTAACAGACTGTGCAGGAGCACCAGGGTAGTTTGCTGGGGTGGAGAGGGCATCTTACCTGCTGCTTTGGTTCTGGTCTGCACCCCCTGAGGTTCTAGGGAGATAATATACTGGGTTGCCTTAGGTATTATGGTAGTGAGGGATTAAAAGAAATGGGCCCCTGACTGTAGCCATCAGAAGAAACATTCATTTTGGTTTGTCTAGGAATATTATTCCAGACCCACCTTGTTTTTGCTGTAGATGAAATGTGCTTGTAACTTCTCAGGGTTTCATCTCCAGGGCACAGGGCCTGGGTGAAATGTTGACCTGTGAGTCCGGGTTGAGGAGCGGTGTTGTAAGTGTCTGTTCTGGCACCTTGTTAGCAGTGTTGCCTTGTTCATGGCTGATCTCTTGAAGGACACAGCTAACTTGTCACATCCAGGCCGCTGGATGTCCGTGAGCTTCACTCGGTGCTGTTGGTTATTTGCAGTGAAGTACAAAACACACCTTCCAATAACGTTTATTTTCCAGTAATCCACACTTTGACAACTCTGAGCCTTCTCTTTAATTTGTGGATAGTTCAATCTCAGCTTTAAACCTCCTCATTGGTGCACTCCCAGCTTCGCAAGAAGGCTGGCCAACCCTGTCTGGAAACCGTCACTCTTTGTGACCAGTGAGGTGTTCAGAACATTTGGATGCTCCGCTTTGAAAGCGTTGGAAATCCAGGACGTAGCTGCCATATCCAGGCACCTAAGCAAGCAAACAAACAAAAGCACTCGACAGGCCAGAATTTTTCAAGATGAAGTAAAACTCTGACAGGAAAAGAGAGTAGGAGAGTGGTGGTGGTGCTGAGGAAATCTGACAAGTTAATTTATTTTTGATGTTTTAATTGGATAGGTTGGGAGACAGGGAAAGAAAAGATAGTGCTGGAGACGAGTCATGGAGTCCTGGGAAAGGGGGAGTGAAAGTAATTGTAAACATGACCAGCAAAATAATTTACTTCATGTGCAAAGTCCATTTAAATGTAAATTACCCCAAGTGATTTTTTTTAGTGGCATTTTTAGCAGCACAATATAGAAAGACAGAAGGATTTTTCCTCTTGTTTCAGTATGTGCTGCAGACAGCTGTAGAGAGTTATAAACAGCCCCTGTCTCTCTCTACCTCCTCACACCCACTTCTCTCCTCCAGGCTCCTTGGAGCCGTTCCCTGCAGCAATGCTTCCAGGTAGTGACAGTCAGGATGTTCACTTCAGTCACCAGAGCCCTGTCAGGGCCAATTAGCATCCTAATGACTGGCATGTACCATCTTGATAACATTCAGGCTCTGCTCTGTACCAGGGGACCCAGCCTCTCAAGAACCCATCTTGTCTCATCTGGCCGCTACTGGTCGCATAAACCTGTTTTTTTAGAGAGAGGAAAAAAAAAAGGAAGAAAATTTCCATTTCATCTTGTCTTCTGAGTCCCAGGGGCTTCAGCACAGAGCAAATATACTGTCCTTTGCTTTAGCTGGAAGTGAAGAGTCTTGGCTGGGGGGAAGGGACTTGAATCAAACTGCTGCTCTTCCAGGTACTGAGGATTTTGGGACGAAGCTTCAGCTGAGGCCGAGCAATGCGGGACTTGTTCTTCAGAGCTGGGCTGAGTAAGAGCAACAGCCACACAGTGTTAAAATATGCAGTACTTGGCCAGTTTGAGGACTAGAGTGGTGCTTTTCTGCAATCACTGCTACCTGTTGTTGTTTGGCGATCTGCTGCAAGATCCACTTCATGGGAGGCTGGTAGCCTCTATGGGCCAGCTGTCCTTCTGTCATCCAGGCAAACCAGGGCTGAAAGCTGTGCAAAGACCTTTGTTGTAGCACAGACCAGGTGAGGAGATCTAGGGGAGATTTCACAGCTGCTCAGCAAGTTTGGAGTGTGGTGGAGTGTCCAGAGTATACAGTTCAGTTAACCATGGGACAGAAATGTGCGTTTGTGGCCAGTAAAGCCATACGACTGTGACCAGCAGGTCGAGGGAGGTTCTCCTCCCACTCTACTCTGCCCTATTGAGGCCACCTGTGGAGTGTTGTGTTCAGTTCTGGGCTCCCCAGTTCAAGAGAGACAAGAAACTACTGGAGAGAGTCCAGCAGAGGCTGTGGAGATGCTGAGGGACCTGGAGCATCTCTGTGCCCAGGAACGGGTGAGAGCCCTGAGGCTGTTGAGCTGGAGAGGAGCAGCCTGAGAGGGGAGCTGATCAGTATTTCCAAAAATATCTGAAGGATGGATGTCAAGAATACGGTGCCAGACTCTTTTCAGTGGTGCCCAGTGATGGGACAAAGGGCAACAGGCACAAACTGGAACCCAGGATATTCCACCTGAACATGAGGAAAACCTTTACTGTGAGGAGCACTGGCCCAGGCTGCCCAAAGAGGTTGTGGANAGCTGCAGCAGGGAGGATTTCAGTTTACGGGGCTCTGGAGGTGGCACCTGTCAGTGGCAGCGTAACAAGCGTAACGCTGGAGTATCTGAAATGGCATTGCTAAGATTCTGAGGACCAAAGGAGTTCCCTTACACATTCGAGACAGCAAATCCAAAGTGCTAACGCCAGAGAGCGAGTGATCAAGAATTATTATTATTCTTTTCAAGGTCATAACTGTTCTGGAAACACACACAAAAGCCTACTTGTGGGCCCCCCCCAGCCCAGGGACGAGGCTGAACGACAGCGCAATAACGTACCCACTTGGCGCATGTGGTATTTTTAACGTCGCCCCGAGAATTTTGTCTTTTCCTGAATTTTTTTGAATGGCGTTTGCTGCCATCAGGACTCTGTCAGTTTGCTACCACGACTATTTAAATTCTCATCTTAGCATTTGGATGTGTTCTCCTGCAATGTAACACGAACTCAAGGGCTGTGAAGGCTGCAGGTGCTCAGAGAGGAGCGCTGACATTTGTTCAAGTATTTGCGTGTAGCTCTTGTCTCTTCTGGATGTGTCAGCAGAAGACCTTAGCCTGTGTCCGGGAGCCCTTTTCCTGAAGTGCCACTGTGAGTGTCGTGGTGTCTGGTGCAGCCTGCTTGGTGTGCGCTGAGCCTGCTCTCATCCTGTATGAGGTGTAGGAAGCCAGCAAGGCTGACACTGCACGCACACGAAGCACCCGAGGCTAGAAGCCCTCCTAAAATGACTCAATGCTCTAGTTGCAGATGTCCCTGC
The DNA here is from genome assembly GCA_013389965.1 of Todus mexicanus. NCBI lineage: Eukaryota > Metazoa > Chordata > Aves > Coraciiformes > Todidae > Todus > Todus mexicanus. The sequence continues at coordinate 2,803 of WEIS01006976.1, read as the reverse complement.
TCACTGCAGGGGGGTTGGACTAGGTGGCCTTTACAGGTCCCTTCCAACCCAAACCAGTCTATGATACTGATTTGACCTCTGCCTCTTGTGCTCTCCGATGTGCATGAACTTTGTAGATTCCTCTGAGGGCCTTCAGCCCTCCCTTGTGGTCCCCAGGCATCCCCAGATCTGACGTTACAGGCCTCACAAGATCACGATATGCTGCTTTCTCCAGATCATCATGCATTAAAACCTCCTTAAGGCCACAGTTTTTCTTTGGAAGCTTAATCTGAAACGGAACATCCAATGAAAGAGTGATTGTTGTAGAAGGACCTCTTGAGGAGCTGAGGCGCTTAGTCAGGTGTCACGAAGAGACAAAATGGGGCGAGTTGGCAGAGCTCTAAGCTAACGGATGATAACGGGACCGTTTTGCCCCACCTTTGTGTGTCTAGATGCCTAATCCTGACCTAGACCCATTCTACCTCCCCCTTCAGAGAAGGGAGGTCATGGGCTTAAGCTGTGCCAGGGGAGGTTTAGATTGGATATTAGGGAAAATTTCTTTATTGAAAGAGTGGTGAGGCCTTGGAACAGGCTGCCCGGGGAGGTGGGGGAGGCGCCATCCCTGGAGGCATTCAAACAATGTGTAGATGCGGCGCTTCAGGACATGGTTTAGTGGTTATGATAGTGTTTAGTAGATGGGTGAACTTGATGATCTTGAAGGTCATTTCCAAACTCGGTGATTCTGTGATTGCCGTAGCCTCCTTTACACATGGATAGTGCTCTGCAGCTTCCCAGAATGTGTGTGAGAAGAGCTCCTTAGCTCCTAGGCAAGGGCTCAGGGGCTCAGATACAGATTTTGGCAGCTATGCACATCTATTTCCTGAAGGCCAGGGACTGGTTAGTTTTCCATGCTGCAGTGAGGGGCAGAGCTGTAGCATGAGCCAGTCCTCCTGTACTGCTGGAGCTTCCCAGCCTTCAGAGCCGTGCGGCTTCTAGAGGTTGAAGCCAGAGGCTGAGAGGGATTCAGGGCTGAGGCTCAAGCATGATCCCCAGCTTCCTAGGAAAACATCAGTCTCATTGGTGTGACTGTGGCTGTATCTGTGGTGGCCAAATCTGCAGAAATCATTTGGATCTCTAACTTGCCCTGATCTCAAGAGGATAAGGTACCTACGTGGCTTTATGTATCAAAATTCTACCTGCTTCAGTTCTTCTTCTGCAAAATCGATAAAATACTACCTCCTCTTTTCACCTCCCCTGTAACGAGGTTGGGGATTTATCCTGAGGATTTGTTTTTAAAACAGAGGATTCGTGCTCTCCGTTGGGGCTCTCATCACAGAGTGGTTATTGCCTTAGCTCAGGACACAAAGCTGGCGCTCAGAGGCTACAGCTCAAGCACGTAGCCTGAAGTCCGAGTCTGCAACTCGAAGTAACGTGCGGGCAAATCACTACTCTGAACGCTCTGTGGTTTTCTGTAGCGTGGGACAATTCCCAGAGATTAATGTGAATGCAAAAGCCTTGCCAGGGGAAGCAAAGCCCCATGACTGCCTGATGACTTTAGACGTTTCAAATGGCTCTGTAAAGACTTGGCAACTACATATTTGTGAAATGCATTTACTCGTGGCACAGCTCAGACCCCAGCACAGTGATGAATTACTTTAAACTTGCGAAAGAACTCCTTGACCTGGTGGCAGGCTGGATTATAATCATAAAGGGGACTTGGAAGAGGAAACAAATATTTATTTGGCTTGTGGCCTTTTGCGTCGTATAATGGGTAAAGAGAGCACAAAGAGGGGATACGTCCTTAGAGTCGGTGATGGCTCCTAAATTAATGACTCTTGTGCAGTGTTTCCAGGTATCGGATCCACGCAGTTCTCCGAGACTTGTAGAATTTGCTTCCAAATCAAGTTCTTACAAGAGCTTGTAGTTGACAGGGTGAGGGGAAATGGCTTTAAGCTGGCAGAGGGGAGATTTAGACTTAGATATTAGGAAGATATTCTTCACTCTGAGGGTGGTGAGACACTGGCCCAGGTTGCCCAGGGAAGCTGTGGATTCTTCATCCCTGGATGTGTTCAAGGTCAGGTTGGACGGGGCTCTGAGCAACCTGCTCTAGTGGGAGGTGTCCCTGCCCACGACAGAGGGGTTGGAACTGGATGATCTTGAAGGTCCCTTCCAACCCAAACCATTCTAGGATTCTATGATTCCTTTTCTTCCATGTATACTTCAATTCAACATTCTGGAAAAAAACCCCAACAAACTTTGTTTTGAGAGCTTCAGTGTCCTTTCCAGGTAAGGTGCAGGAGCTTCCAGTGTCTATTCCCAGGACAGTTGTGGTGGGCACTTGCAGTTGGCTTTGCCACTTACTAAAGCTGACTCCTAAAAAAAGGTGGGAAATGGAGAGCTTAGGGTCAAATTAAAAATGTTCTCCAAATACACGGAAGGAAGAAAGCTACTATTGCCTTGCTGCTCACAGAACTCATCTTTCTCAATTGCTGAAACTGATTTTATACCAGTTGTGATCTATATTCATTGTTCTCTCCAACTTTACCCAGTAACTGATTCAGTCTTGTCCTTTCATTGTTACTGTAAATGAAACTTGGAAACCACGTGGTCCGATATGGTGGCTGACTTTTGTCCTGAAGCAAAATATCCACCCTGGCATTTACCTTTTTTGGGATACAGAGTAGGATGTTTTGCTTACTTCCCCTCCATCCCCATGCTTATAATTTTTTTTTTTACTCATTCTCTACATGCATTTGAAATATCTGAGGGGTTTTCATGAATCTGCATGGAGTTCCTTTGCAAGAGAGGTGGTTGAGTCCCCATC
>WEIS01006973.1:0-35726 GCA_013389965.1 Todus mexicanus | reverse complement strand
AAGGGAAGGAAAAAAGGATCTATTTTGGAACTTATTTTGTGCACAAGATGTTGTATTGGAAATTTCGTTCATTTCCTCCTATGCTGTTTGTGTTTTTTTTGCCAAATAATGGGATAACCCCAACCCTTCCTCATCAGGCTTTAGGCAACAGGAAAATACAACTATAAAATCCCTAAACTGGCAAAGAGAATTGGGGCAGATGTAATAATACATGTAGATTATTTGAATTCCCTTTTTGAAGCTGTTATTGTGCATGTTTGCAATACCTGTTTAAATATGATGTGAAAGTTAAGCAAACACCGTATTACCTGTGTTTGCTGTATGCCAAGAGGAAACGGCTTCACTTGAAAGGCCAAAAAAGATCACTTTCTCTCAGGGTAAGTGAGATCCAAAGTTTAAAGTGTTGACTACACTTTGTTTTTGTAGCTGTCTGGCACACCGCACAATGAAAGCCAAATGTGAATGTTCAGATGTACATAATAAGAATTCTTCCAAATTTGCAGACAGTTTTAGTTTCTTCTGTTGCTGAAAAGTTCACGACAGCAAAATCTGGATTAGGGATTTGACAATGAAAATCCTCTCTGGAGTTGTTTCAAAAATTGAGAAAGAACCCCCAGCCTATTTGAATAACTGATAAAAACTTATAGGTGGACTGCAAAGATAAAAAGAAGTATTTTTTAATAGACATTATTTTTCCTTTACTACTCTTTACTACTCCTTCCTGTTGCTATTCCTTATTATGCACAGTGTCTATAAGGCAGCCCTATATAATTTTTTTGTTTTGTTTTGACTGGAGAATAGTATCTGTTGGTTGGTTTCTTACTTTTAAAATATATTTTCATATAAAAGAAATGCCAATTTGAAGAGGCTTTGGCAGACTGCAGGGCATTTTATGAGCTGACCTCAGATTAGAGATGGTGATATTACTGATAGCAAGAGCCTCACATGTCAACAGTGACAACTGGTTGCCCAGCCTCCAGCACCCTGTGGTTCACAGAGGGCCCCTCTTTCCCTTTGAACATGTACCTGAGTATTGCAACCCCTTCCTCTGAGCTTTACTTTTGTTTCTCTTGGATTCCCAAGCAATAAGCTGTCTTCAGCTTACTGCTATTCTGCAAGAGTTTCTAAGAACCATTGTCTCCTTTTTTTTTTTTTAATAAGGATGGGATAAAAGGAAAACAAATAAAGCCAGACTTCATTACTCTGAAATGTTCCATGTTTTGAGACATTTCATTTAATTTAATCCCCAAATTACCTAATTGAACACATAGTTTGTGTTCCCTTCATTCTTATTTTTAAATGTTTACATCATGAAACTAAGGTTACAGAAAGCATTGTTTATAGTAAAGGAAGGAAACTACATGCCATTTTAAGACAAGAGAGGAGGCTGGAGCTCCAGAAGGGTGGAGGGGAGAAGAGGTGAGCCATGGAAACAGAGCTGTGTGAGGAATGGGTGCTAATGTTTGGGTAAGAGCAGGAGCTACAGCCTCCTTCATGGGCATCATGATCTATTTCCTTGTAGTTTTGGAGAAATATGGCAGATTCTGATTTTTTAAAAACAAAATCTTTGGCAGGGAATCATCTAAAGAAGCAAACAAAGTATGTCCATCCCAGTGTTTTGATCTGTGTTGTGATGAAAGAGGACAGAAGAGCAGAAATGGGTTGTTTGTGGCTTCTTAAATCAAAGGATAGTATTAAGTTGGGAGCTGTTACAAACACAGCAAGGATAGAGAACAGACCAGTAGCATACAGAGATGTTATAAAATTGGATAGAAAAAAAATGTATCTGGAAAAAATGACCTAGCAAATCTGTACTAATTCACTCAGGGAAAATTAATCCAAAGGAAATAGTGTTCAATAGAGAAGAGAAACGTGGAAAAGAGAACATGGAAANAAGAGAAACGTGGAAAAGAGAACATGGAAACAGTAATCAAAGAGGGACAGTGGTCAGCAAATTGCTGTATGCTTGTAATATGATATGTTGACATAAACAAGAAAACCAAGTGTGGATTTTGGTCTGTTTGCCCAGAGGCAGCATGTCACTACACAGGAAGGTTATAATCCCTCTCTGCGTGAGACCAGCATGACTCCATCTGCAACACAGCTTTCTGTTGTGGGCATCTCCTGGTCACAAGGGCGTTAGCACGTATTAAGGGGGTTGGAATAAACACAGACAAGAAGTTACTATAAAGTTGAATGGACAGAAAAAAAGAGTAACAGTAGCTCAGATGTGTACAATTTGTATGCTTCAGCTGTTTGTCTTCGTAGGAGAGAAAGACGAGAAGGGAAGGAACTGCTTAGGATATTTTAGAGTGACACAATGGAGGACCCAAGGAATGATGATGAGCAAGCTGAAATTTGGCTTGAATGTCAAGGAAAACATAGAATCATAGAATGGTTTGAGTTGGAAGGGATCTTAAAAGATCATCTAGTTCCAAACCCCCTGCCATGAGCAGGGACATCTTCCACTAGACCAGGTTGCTCAAAGCCCCATCCAGCCTGGCCTTGAACACATCCAATGAGTTCTGTTCGGCTCTCCCATATTCCTGAAATTGATGCAGTGGAGATTCAGATCATACAAATCTGTAATCTATGTCGCACAGGCATGTACATCCTTTCTTTAAAAGACTGCAAGTTTTACAGAAATTAAGCTTAAATTCTGTGTTTTTAAAAAATGCTTTTAAGAATGCTGTTTGCTATTTTTTAAAAACCATGAGTGCTATTCGACACATAAATTCATCTATTATATTGCAGATTCAGCTCATAATAGTTCAGCAATTCCTGTGACAATTGTAATTACACACCTTCAACAGTCCCAGCAGTTTCTAGACATACTCATTTACTTACCACTAGGTGTCCTTTCAGTAGTTACTCTGCTACGCTCGGTGTGCAACACAAATGTTGTATTTATAAAGATCAATAGCCAATTAGACGGCATGGAGTGACCTCACCATATTGATTTCAAGTAAGAAAATAATTTTGCAGAGAATTAGGTATTAGGGGATAGATGATATTCATCAGTCGTTTATTCCCTCTTTGGTGACCTTCACAGGTTAGTACCTGGAAGCATACAGCCAGTTCATCTTTGTTAAATTGTTTAAGCAAAGGTCTGGTTCTTTTCCAAAATTAAGACGTAGTTGTTGAGACAGATTTTTCTAGTATTTAGTTTAAGTCACTGTGGTGGATTCCCTCCCTTATTCTTAGAAATGTTTTCCTTTGGCTTCAGAACAATTCTTCTGTCTACTTGGTTTGCAGTCTCTGTATCTCCATTATCAGTTGGCAGTGGCTCTATTAATAGCTCTGCTCCCCCTGGGCTATATGCATTTAGTCATTTTGCATTTTGCTGATAAGCACTTAGAAAAGGCTTGCAGCAATAACCTTCCAATCTCACCAGATTTCTTGTATAAAGCAGCGTGGATCTGAACCAGTGCTTAGTCTGAGAGACATCAACTGCTACAGGAAGCTGTCCTGGTCACTTGGCCCCAACAAAAACTTGCCTTGGGTGGGGCTCCTGTGAGAGTGGAGTGGTACTTAAGAGGCTGTGACGACTTGAGCTTGCTGGGCCTCTGTCTTGGCCGTATTCCATCTTGGTTAATTGTAGTCTGTCTTCCTTTACCACTCTTGACAATACATCCTTTAGTACCTTTAATTTCTCATTTTTTCCACTGGGCCAAACATGGTGGTCTTGCTCCGCTTCAAAGCTGACTCTCTTTTGTTAATTGTTTAAATTGTTCCCTTCTATTATACATACAAATTTTGTAAATAGGTGTAGAAAGAACAGCACCTTGTTTTTTCAGCGTCTCAGAGTCTTTCTGAGAGACGGCTAACTTAAGCTTCACAGTATCTAAGGAAAATAGTTGTGATGATTTAGACAGACCAATACAGTTACAATTAGGTCTTAAAGCTCCTCATCTTTCAGTTCTTAGTGTAACTAACCTTGTTTCAGTAGGCCAGTCAATCTTTCCTTCAACGTACCATTCATTAATAGTAATCTTTTTAGCCATAACCATCCCCAATAAATGATAACTGATGTTGTGGAGTACAGTCTTAGATGACAAATGTAGAAACTTCAATATGGATCATTGTTTTGATAATTCAAGATGTGGGATATTTTAAGTCCTTCACTACATAATTTGTATAAAAAGTAATTTAATTCAGTAGCTTGTCATTTTTCCCATCTAGATATTTTATGCATGCACAAAAGTGTAGTTTGTGTTTATACACATGAACACAGAGTGAACACAGAGACATGGATGCAAACACAAAACCAGTGTCATCCCAAGAAAAATCTCCCTTGCAATATTATTTTGACTTTCTGTGTTTTTTTCAGACTTCAGTGCCTTCTCTGTATTTACTTACTTCCAAACTTAATTTAATTCTGAAAGCTGAAAATCTGTTAGATTTATGGATGGCTCAATAAGGAATATAGAGATTAAAAGATTGACTCTGTTAATAAATATATTCAAAGTTTCTGTAAATTTTATTTTTAAATTGCAATCTAGATCTTTCTAAAATTAGTGACACTCAAGCATGGAGATACGTTGTTTGACCTGCCTCAGACAGAAGCCATATATGGATTCTAAACTGAATTACAGTAGAGTGAGAAATTTGTCCATGAATGCTAGTTCATCTGCTTCCACACAGAATTTAAGATTTTAGGAAAAAGTCCTGTAATGGACTTTAATGAGTAAAGAATCAGCTATACCTAAACCTGAGGGCCATTTGTCTGATGTTTTTGTAAATCCATAACCTCATGTTGGTGCTTCCATACCTTCCTTCACAATCCCTAATGTCCAAGGTGGAGCTCTCCTACTACAGTTTAAGCCCTCCTTCTGTAGAAGAACAATTTATTCCCTCTTCTAGTGGCACACTAGCTTTTAGAGACATGAAGGTGTTCCATGTTTCTGTCTTTCCTTCTTCAGAAAATATAGCTCTGCCCTGCTCTTTTGTTTTTTTGTTTTTTTTTTTTCTCAAGGGCTATCTATGCTTTCTTTAATCATTCTTGTTGCTCTGCTTTTGTCTTTTTTCAAGATTAATCTAGGGTATGTGCAATGCATCCTTCCATTTTACAGCAAATGACTGATGACTTTTCTCACATTACGGTTTCTTAAATAAGCCTGGACCCCTTTCCAAAAAGATTCTTCAGTGTACTTGTGAAAACATTGTGAGAGAGTAGGAATAGCCTTTTTAAAGCTTCGAAGACATGTAGCATCCATTCTTCCCATCCACATGTCCAGTTGTAGAAGGTAATTAATTTACTGTAACATGGCAACATATCCTTGACAAATGTGTTGATTTCTACTTCATTTTATTACCTCTAAGTCTTTACAGTTAGGTTGTTTAGTATTTTTCTCCAATATTTTTCTAGGGATTGAAGCTCAGCTTAGTAGTTCTACTATCCTTTCCTTTTCCCATGCCTTCTAAAGATGAGATCCATGTTCATCCTCTTCCAGTCTTTAAAAATTTCCCTTTGTATTGTGATTTCTCATAGACTAGTAGCTCATAGCTCTGATTATGCTTCAGCTCATTCTCAGAATAGGCTCCAAAGAGTTTCATCAGATGCAACTAAACTCACCCAAGCACCTGAGGTGCCAACCTTGTTGCTGGTGCTTAGTTAGGGGCAGTATCTATCTGTTTCTAGCTGATGGAAGCAAAAAGAGGCAAAACCACTTAAATTTCTTTTTATTTTTTACTATTTTTTATGTTATCTGTAGCTCCCCATCTGCTGAGTAGCAGAAATCCCTTTTCCCAACTCTGTATTGTTAAAGGAATTCCACCATGCTTTGTAGAACCTCCCCTTTCTAGCTACATCTTATTTTGTGCATTGGCTTTTCTGTTTCTCTTCTTATATGCTTGTGCTTTATTTTATTAACTTAAAACTGTATTTTCTGTGAGCTTCTGGTCATTGAAGAACTCAGGATTTTGTTAAGATGGTCTTTTCTTCCATTTCCCGCTCTTCTTTCTCCCATTTCCCACACTTCACTCTGTGAGCAGCCCAGCTCCAGAGCAGGTCAGTCAGCACTGGGGAAGGGAATTGTGGCAAAAATGGCCATCCAGGGCCTCTCTGGGGCTTTTGGCAGCTTTCCCTTCCCTTCCCTTCCCTTCCCTTCCCTNTTAGAGAAGTTGCCAGGAAACTCTCTGGTCTGCTGCAGCCCTCTGATTATTACCCACTCTTGGTTATCCAGGTTGGCAGTGATGAGGTTACAGAGAGAAGTCCAAAAGCAATTAAAAAGAACTTCAGGGCATTGAAGTCTCAAAATCGCCAGCCCTTGTTCTCATGGGGGACTGCTACTTACCAGACATCTGCTGGAAATACAACACAGCAGAGAGGGAACAGTGCAGGAGGTTCTTGGAGTATGTGGAAGAGAACTTCCTGGCTCAGCTGGTAGGTGATCCCCCCAGGGGGGTGCCTCGTTAGATCGGCTATGTACTAACAGAGAAGGACTGGTGAGTAACGGGGTGGTTGGGGCATCTCGGGCTTAGTGATTATGAAATGATGGAATTCTCAATTCTTGATGAAGTAAGGAGAGGGTTGAGTAAAACGACTACATGGACTTGCAGAGAGCAGACTTCGGCTTGTTCAGAACACTTTCTTTAGGTCTGGTTCTTCATGTTGCTGTCCCTTTGATTGCTGCTGCTGGAAGAACCATCAGTTCCAGATTTCCTGGTCACTTTCTCCAAGCTGCTTTTCCTCCTTCTAATTCATTTCTCCCCTTCAATTCGCTCTCTTTTATAGACTTTTTTTTTCAGTTCTGTCAGGATAGCACACACTGTGTGGTTTCTGTCCTTCTGATTTAGCATTTACATTAGTGGGTCATTGCCTTTTACTCATTTATGTATTTGGTGTGATCCAGTTCCCACCAATGTTTATCTTTAATGGAAATGGTATTTGTCGCTTTTTAGAGGAAAACAACAAAGGGTTCCTCTCAGCTGGCATGGTTTTCAATATCTTCAATTACTTGCAGTCTGTTCCAGCTTTCTTCTCCTCCAATTCCATCCATGGCCATTGGTCTCCTATCTCAAGAACGTGCATGGATTTCTTACTACTTTGATTCAGATTCCTTAGGATCATGCATTAGATTCTTTAGATTAGGCTTCCTAAGGATTGACTGCAAGGCTGTTATTTATTGCAGCATTTGAATGTTAAGTGCTGCAGTCCCCACTGCATAGTTTACAGGCCTGTTCCTGATGGCACAGGCATGGCACTCCAGTGACACTCACAGAAAATTAAGAAACTATAAAACTTGAAAAGGATAAGGAAGCAAAGAATAATCTTGCGTTCAGTGCGTTATCTGCACCCTAATCCTGTTTAGCACTGCTGTGTGAGTATTGCTGACTTGTACTGAAGCTCCTGCTCTGAGGATCCATGATTCCACTGCAGTGGTTGTACTGGGGTTCTCAGGTATCCTTTTTTTCCCCACAGTCTCTCCCAAATATTTCTGTTTTCCTAGAGTTTTCTTTCGAAAATCTCTCAACTAATGTGATGGTTTTTTTCTGGACTGAGAAGTTCTGCTCTTTTGGTATGTTTTTTAGATTTTGCTTTACATAAGCAAGGAAAATTTGTACACAAGATTTAACTGATTTTGAAGCTAAGCTCATACGTTTGAGTTTATTGTTACGATTATGGCCTATACTGGATACATTTCCATGGGAAAATTTCTTCTTTAATTTGTTAGCTGGTTCCAGTAGCCTGAAGCTTTCCCTTAAATTTAAAACCATAGTCTTAGTGAATCACAGAATCACAGGAGGATTAAAGTTGGAAGGGACCGCTGAGTGTCATCTGGTCCCATTCCCCCTGCTCAAGCAGGATCACCCACAGACAGTTTCCTAGGACAATGTCTCACCAGCTTTTGAATATCTCCAAGGATGGAGACTCCACAGCTTCCCTGGGCAACCTGTGCCAGTGCCTGGTCACCTTCACAGTGACAAAGTGTTTCCTGATGTTCAGATAGAACCTCTTGTGTTTCAGTTTGTGCCCATTGCCTCTGGTCCTGTCACTGCGCACCACTGAAAAGAGCCTGGCTCCCGCTTCTTTGCACCCTTCCTTCACACTGTATATAAATACACACACTGATGAGATCCCCCTGGAGCTTTTTCTTCTCTAGTCTGAGCAGTCCCAGCTCTCTCAGCCTTTTCTCATAGGAGAGATGCTCCAGTCCCTTCATCATCTTTGCATCCTTTCATTGGATTCTCTGCAGGTCCTTTGTACTGGATGGCATATTTAGAACATACAGAAGAAAAGTAAAATAGCAAGAGATCTGAAATACAAATAATGTTTGTAAGAGAGACTACATTGGAAATAAAATGCCTAGATAACAATCATGGAATTATAACTCATTGACTCTATCTCTTCACTCCTACCAACTTTTTAAATATGATTTACATATTGATTTCCATTATGGAAATAATGAGAGGTTTTCAGATTATCCTGGTTTTTGACAAAACCTGTACTTTGAGTTAGAAATCTAGGATTTCAGTTGTGGTTCTCTTCTTAGCTAGGAATGAAGATGATAGCCTAAATCAAGAAGTCCCCAACATATTTAAATATTTTAACAATTACAGGCTGTTTTTCTCTAAAGACTAAGTCCTCTTTACACTCAGAACCAGGCGACATGCTCACAGACACACACAATGGCTGGTTTTATAGGTGTTGCCACAAACCACAGCTTCTATATTGGCCCACTGCTTGGGGAAGTCCCTAAAATACTTTGAGCCATTAAATGCGGGTATTCATCTTTCTTCAGCTTGCTTAGACATTTTTAACTATTCTGATTTGGTGGGCTTTTATGCTCAGTTGCATTTGTTTAGCTCACACTATGCATCTCACGTAGCATCAGTATAAATAAATGTAGGCGGATAGCAAAAAAACCTGGGCCCATCTAATCCAGTAGACATAAATGCGCTGTCTTTTGTGTTCAGTGATGTTCATCTTGTGCTCTGTGCTTGCTCAATCCCTCCTCTGCAGCTGAGACCCTTCTTGGCCCAGCCTGGTACCAGCTGTTGAAATACCCTCATAGCCCCCATGGATCAAAATTTGTTTTCCTGTGCTGTGGTAGGATATTTCATTGATCTCGTTTTCTTAAGTTAAATTATGTTTGAATGTTGGAGGTTGAGAAAGAATTTAGTATAAGTTTAGTTCCACCGTAACCCCAGTTTTCCTTGGATATGGAAACAAGATTGGGTTTCATCATCAGAAATATGGCATTTATACTCCAGATGATTTGCTAGCTATTGCAGTGAGTGTAGAAGGTGCTAGCAAGAATTTTGTCCTACTCACTGCTGCAGGGGATGGGAGGTAGGAAAGCATTACCACAAGCATGAACTTTGGCTTCGTTTACACTTGTTCTCAGCTTCATGAGTGATTACCATTGCTGAGAGGAAACGTATTTCTTTCCTGTCAAGAAAATGATTTACTTTGTTTCTTATTTTAAATGCAGATATGTTTTAAAGGAAAGACAATACCTCTTACCCAGCAGAACAAGAAATTTAGCTTGGCATAACATAATTGTGCAGAGCTTTGAAGACAAGTAGTACAAATAGTTTTAGGCTTGAGAACAATGTGAGAGACTGTCTTCCTGGTTTCGCTTCTCACTTTGCTACTGCCTCAGTTTTGGATTACAGCACACGGTGAAGCTCCCTGCAGAGAACTCTGAAACAATGCGGATGCTAGAGCAGGTCCTGTAGCAAGAAGCAGAGTGGCTTTGTGACTTCGAGGATAAGCCTGAGTGAATTAGTCCTTCTGAGAGACACAGCTTACTAATGTATGTGCCTTGCCATGCCAATACAGCCACACTTTTTTCAGGCTCCTGTCACCTCCATGTAGCAGCATAAGACACTGTGTGCCTATAATGACACCCTTAAAGCTAACTCAAAGATCTCTGCACTATATTCCATCATGTCCAGTGCAGACATACCTCTCTGGTGCTTCCCAGATCAGGTAACTCCATTATTTTGTGTCTGTGCCATTATATTGGCCAGAGCAGACCTCAGGATGACACTTGTGGTCCATGGAGATGGAAGGCTGCAAGTACAAGCTCAGACCTAGATAGCAGCATGAACGGAGGTTAGTGAGAACCATATGATACTATTGTCATAGCTCCTTTGAAGACAGCTCTTCCAAAGTAGAGTAAATATAGTCAGGAATTATTTCTGATGAGACTTTTGGGAAGCAAACCCATTAATACCTTGCATTAAAAGCCTGCTATTTACATTTAAATCTAAACCACTGCTTCCTTTCTAAGATTTTTACAAAATAATTTGATTTACAAGGCTACCGTTTAGCTTTTGGTCTTTGTAGTGCTTTTATAGAGTCATTTCATGAAATTCTGAAATTCTGTCTCATATGCCTCCCTAACGGTGCATGGTGGTTGTTGGGACACTGAGAAGTTCATGAGATGCAGCTGGAAGGCTAAACATGGAGGCAAGGGAAACGTGGAGGTTGCAAAGATGTGTCAAGACTAGACAAAATAATGTTATTTTAAATTGTACTTATCAGCACTTTTCCCTATTATGATTTTCAGCTGGAATTCGTACCTAATATAGATCAAGTAATGTGTAAAGACAGATTTACTAGTTGTAGTCAAGCTGAGCAGGTAGAACAGGAAGGAAGGCGCAGAGTGAGCTGGAAGGGAGAGGATAAAGATTAATAGTCACATCCTTAATTGGCTTCCATCATCTACTTAGTAGCTTTACATACAAATGCTGTGTTGCTTCTATTAACCGCTCACAGGTGTGTTTTATTATCTACTTTCAAGAGGTTTATTTTAAAAAATGTCTTTCTTGTTCTGCTCCCCAAAGTCTTGCTAATTCCATTGCCTGTCGTATGTGTCGGTATTGTCTTATTGTCCATATGCGTTGTCTGTATGCATCTGTTGTTTCCTATCTCACACGAGGTACGTGTGTATTTTCCCATTGAGCGACCAGTGTTTTATTCTGTAGTGCCAACTGTGTTTCTATTTCTACTGGCCCTAAAGATCCACTGAAATGACTCAACCTAGAGGATACCAAGACATGGAAGAGGGCAAGGCTGAGTGGCCCAAAGGTTTTCTATAATTAATTCTGTCTTTTCACGATTTTATTTAGTCTCTGATGAATTAAATTTAAATTTTCTTTATTGATAACATTTTATTGAGCTCTTTGAATGCACTTCAGGTGTGTGGTTTGTCTTCTTTTTGCATACTGTGCTTGGAGTTTTAAATGCATTTAAGATGATCAAATGAAGTCTAAATTAAATGCTAGCAATAAACAAAACACCTCGCTAGACTTCAGGTAGGCAGCCCTGGATAACCTAGTTACTGCTTCAAAAAATGTGTGCCAATGACTGGAAACTTTTAGGTTACATCACGCAACACTCAGTGGTGACATCTCTGAGTAGCAGTCTGAGGCATTTGCTCAGTGTTGACATGGAATAAAGGACATTATAATGTGACTCGCAGACACTGTTTCTCAGGATTTATTTAATAATTGTTTTTCCATGTTCTGAAGACTCCTTGCAGTCTCAGAGACTAGACTAGAGTCTCCTCAGTTCATGCCTTTCAGTCTTCCTTGTTGCATAATTTCCAAACCAGCTTTGGGTAGCTTTGTCTGAATGCTGCCCATGGACAAGAGTCGTGCTTCCTTTCTTTCCTCCTAAACCCCTGTCTGTTTGGTTGCCAACATCATTGCTGCTCCGACATCTTCTGTCAGAAGCACCTATCAGGGCGCTGCAAGGGCTGGCTGCTCCCTAAGGGATGGATGGACCCCATGGTGTCCATTAAGGACTCCCAACCAGAGCCCATCCCACTACCACAGCCAGGAGCAGGGCAGCTGAGGAGCACCAGGGACAGATGCAAACCTGGGCATCAGGCACCTCCCTGGGGACCAGCCAAGGCCACATTGCACTCTCTCTCCATCTTGCCTCCATATCCCAGGACATCTTGTCCCCCTCCACCATTTCTGGACTGCAACTTCCTTTCTGAACACAATGCAAAGACTGTTGTCTGAATCTTGTATCCTCCTCGTTATGTAACTTCAGTATCACAGGCCTTCCTGCTGGCAGTTGTGCTCCACAGAAATCATAGCTAATAATTTCTTTCTTGCCGTTTCTCTGAATGAACAACTTGCTCTGTCACCTCTCTGGACATCTCCATGCTCAGCCTTTTTCCCACTCGGGCCATGTAATTGTAATAATCCTTGCCTGTGAAGGCTTTATTCTTATCAACCCTGTCTCCTCTTTCTGTAGCTTTGACTTTTTCTCCTATAGCCATTGTTCATTTTCTTCACATTGTGCTTTATGGATGCAGTGCTCTTCCTGAAATCATGCCTGGGTCACTCACCAATTCCTCCTGCACAAAAGTCTTCTTAGCTATAAGTAGAGCTGCAGGTGGCTGAGAGGTTTATAGCAGTATGAAAGTCAGTAAATAAGTTCATTATTTAGTCAAACCCCAAAGTTTATGATTTATCATATGATTTATATGGCTGAATCTGTGCAAGACCTTTCTAAGCTGAGACTAGGTATTATTTAGATACTTGGACATCATAAAATGTGAAATGGAAGCTGATTTCTGCGAAGTTCCTCATTTTGCTATATGATTAGTCCTACAGTTTGGCTTAATGGATTATTCTAAAGAGCTTGTTACCATTTAATCATATTTGGTCTAGTCTTTTTTTTTTACATTATTGAAGAGAAATATGGAAATGAAATATTTTCTCATTACAAATCCAGTTTTAATTTGTTTATCATTTTTGGCATGATCACGTAGATAGTGCAACTGACAAATTTTCTAAAATCTTGATATCTCTATGAGTAGAAGTGCAAGCAGAATGCATATCAGTAAACTAAGTTAAATGATTGCTAAGAGAAGTTACAAACAGAGTGTAAAACTTCCTTCGAAGAAGCTCATAATTTCTTCTGTGAAAGGTCGATGCTATATAACAGTCTTGCCAAACACACAGCACAAGAATTTACTGTGTCTCTAAAATTCCACTGAAATCCTCTCAGTGCATATCCCCTTTTTATATCGCCATGGAATATATCAAGTTGAAGGTATATATAGGAAGTAAATCTCTGCCTGTAGTTTTTTGTTATAATAAATAAAGTGTTTGCTCTTCCCATTTACCTCTGAACTGGCAACATAAACTGGCTGCTTACATACTGGAAATAGCTGAAAGCAGTTGAGTGAAGAGTCTTGAAAACAAGCAAAGATCAGATCTAAATGAAAAACTAGAGTATTTTAAATTTTCTTTTTCTAGTCCATTAACAACTTCATAACCATGTAACTGCATTGTTGCAAAACATACATGTCTCTTATTAGTCATATATTCCCCTGAGTGTTTCAACATCTGCACAGAAAATGCTATCTTCTATGTGTTACTATTATGTTGTATCTCAGTGTCACTGAAAACTTCTCACAATACCTCTATATTTTGTTCCAAATAAATAAATAATACTTTATGAAAACATTTCTTGAGAGGAGAAATAATCTAGCCTAGGTAATACATCATGAACTGATCGATGTAAGGATTTATGTAGAAAATATCCCAATATGTTATTATGAGGGCTAAGACTGTAAGTGGAGAAAAACGGAATTGCATTTCTTCTTTTCATTACTTTTTAATGTCTCAATCTACATCACTGCATATAGCAAAAGGTTGTGCTTCTCAAAACAAGTAATATTTGTTTGAGGAAATCAGAGACGTTTAAAATTAAGGGAATTAATAGTTATTAAAGGCTCAGTCGAGCAAGGTGCAGAGTGCTCTCAAATTACTGTGTTCAAGAGGAATTGATTGTTTTCAACACTCCTTCAGAACCATCAGAATTGTATAATAATTAAACCCCAGCAATATAGCTCTATATACATGTTTAAGGGAAGAGTTCTTTCTTGTGAACCATATACTTGATGACATGTCGGAGAGTTTGAGGTATTGCATGTTGCAATTTTCGGTCTCATTCTTACTGATGCTAGCAAGCACTTCAGAAATATTTAATAAATTTGGTAGTAAGTACCGTATTATTTGAGGACAGTGATCCACCCTACATTTACTGCTGCCAACTTATGGCACGAGAAGGTTGAAGCCTGGGAGGGTTGAGCTCACACTTCCACCACTCCAGTAATTTGGCTGGAGAGTGTTTTGTACTAGGTAAAATGGGGACCAGCTAGTCATGTTGCAGCCAGATTGGCAGTGGTAGCAGGCTGCTGGATGGAAGGAACGCTGGAAAGCGAACTCAGACCTACAGAGAGATAACGGGATATGTTTGAACAATTTGGGGGACTTTATCAGTGTACTTTCATGTCAAGGTCTTAATTAAATCTGTCCATTTTATTTTTCCTGTATGCGCTTTTGCTGTTTACTGTGGTGACCTTACTGATTCAATGTTTGTAGTTTTTAAATCTGCTTTATTCTGAAATCTTTGAGAAGTATTTTTCACTTCTTTTTCCGTGGTGGCCTTTCTAGAGATAATCCATCTTATCTCTTTTTAAATGCTTTTTCTTTTTTTTTTTCATCTTCCTTATGTATAGATTTTTGTGTTTTCTCCATACAGGCTTTTCCTCTCCTTTTCCATCTTTGCTACAACATTCTCTCTTTTCCCTTTATTCCTTGCTTCATCCCAAAGAGCTTTTTCTTACATCTGCCCTCTGCCATTGCAGAGCTGGATCTCAGTCTCTTCTCTCTACTAACAGACTTGACTCTGGTAGGAAAGTGATGTTCTCTTTTTTTTTTTTTCCTAGTAAGACATTGTTCTCATCTCCTGTTGAGTGAAAGGACCACGCAAGCGTCTTTTCCATTCTCCTCTGTGAGGGCCTTTTGCCCTATGTGGTCTGGGTGTGGTGAGCTCCGATAGCCTGCTGGTGCTTTCATTGCGTAGGCCACAGGGAGGGGATGTACCTTTCATTCCCTCCCCTACACAGAGCCCTACCACAGCGCCAGGATGGTGAGAATCACTGCAGCAGAGGGATGAAGCCTTAGGGCGGGAGGGGGGAATAAATAACGAATTGTTGTCAACCCTCCCTACTGCGTTAGGCTGCCAGATGATTGCTTATTCCTTGCTCCCACCCACACGCTTCATGCCACCACCAGCATTCTCGGTCCTTTGTGGCTGATGTTGTGGGCTAGTCAGCTGATGAGTCAGATCTGCTAACCAGTGCTTTTCCAGCTCCCCATGGCAGGGAGAACTTTGGCATAGGAGTTGCAGCCAGGACTATCTGCACGGAATGGAGGGGCACGTTAATGGATTTATTTAGGAGTCTGCCATTCTGCATGTAAAGAGCAGGTTTCCAGGGCTGTCCAATTCGGTGTATCTCCTTCTCTTTGCGTACGCTCTGATGCAGAGAGTTTGGAAACTCCACGCTGGATACCATCTGGTAGTATGGGAGTGTGGAGTTAATGGGAAATTCAGACTTTGAATAGCTCAGGAAATTCAAAGTTTCGTTCTCACAGCAATTAACTGCATGTTGGTCTCAGATGGTATGTTAGCTCATTGGGTTAACGTACAAAACGAATCTTGCGCCACAGCCGAGTTCCCGCACCACAGCTGAGCTTGGCACAGGGACCGAGTGGGAGGAGAGACGATCAGAGCTTCAAAATACCTTTGTGCCTCCTCGATGCTGGGCAAGCCTGGGCCTCTTTAGCGCTTCCCAGGGGTCAGAACACCCTCCGGGACTGGCGCATCCAGTGTCTCACAGCTCGTGTCAACTGGGGAACATCTGGGCAGTGGAAAATACATCAGGCATAAGAATGTTCCAGCTGCCCTGTTCCCAGCCTGCCCTATCCTGCTTTGACTCCATCGACTCCCAGCTGTGTTGCCTTGGCTGGTTAAGGCACTCCAGCTCCTTTCTGTGTCCTGTACGTCAGGCAAAAGCTAGGCTGTGCTAGGATGGGTTGTATGGACCGCTACACGAGGAAGGCTCAGCTGTACTACCTGCTGTCCTCTTTAATGTGCCTTCTACTTAGGTAGTGCCAGCTATCCTTCAGTAGTCCTGGCCAGCCTAGAACTTCGTTGATGTTGCAGTGACAGAACACTTTGAGAAAAAAAGTGGCTGGAAAGCACTGGGCCGCAATAGAAAGGTAGCTGAGCATCAAATCTCTACAGTATGTTGGGGCAGCAGAGAAGGACGAGGGTAGAAGCTTTTTTTTTGAGCATGCTTGCTATAATATTTGTAACTGAGTTACTCAGAAAACCTTAAAGCTTGATTGAAATTACTGTAATTTCTCACAGTACTTAAACTTATTTCTAATGAAAGAATGCCTCTTAGTAGCTGTTTAAAGTCAATTTATTTATTAAGTAATGATTTATATTACACTAATCTGAAATAATTTGATTCTGAATTATTAGTTGGAGTGTAAGTGAGCTGGATTACATTTCTCTGGATAATTTTCAAATTAAGTAAACTTCACAAAAAGAATTAAAAAAGTAATATAAAGGCAGATTTGCAGCTAATCCAGATTACTGCCTGCATGTTCTCTTATATATATACAGGTGGTGTATAGATCTTTGATTGTCAGGTAAAAGTTTTTAGAGCTGTGGAGGAAATGAGGAAAACCTGCAGTAATTATTTGGAAACTGAAATATCAGAGGTCATTGTTTATCCTGATTTCACTATGCTAAATGATTGACCAATTCTTTCCCTAGAATTGCAGATCCGGTGACACTTAAACACACGTATTATACACCTTCTTTCGTCTCCTTAGAAAATGGAACAATTCACTACACTGCTTTTGAATAGAAGAGGTCATCTTCTTGAGAAAAGATTGCAAATATTTTATTTTCATAAAGTAAGGACTATAAAAAGGACTCATAGTAAGGCATGACTTTTTAGGTACCAGCTCTGTGGTCAGACTGCTGTGCAGAACAGAGCTGAGCAGGCAGTGTTCTAGCAGCTGTTTAACTTGAAGTAACCTATGTGTAAACTCATTCCTGCTGTTACCAATGATTTTTTTTGCTAGCTGCCTCCAGAAGAACAGTATAATTTGTTTGTAAAGGTAAAGCAGCACAACAGTATTCTTGTGTGTCTCTTTCCATAACTAGAAAGGAAAAACTGCTGTGTTAATTAAATACTCGCGTTAGTATCTGATGCTCTTTCACTTTAGATTAGCTTCTTGTGGTTTAGCTGAATTGCATAAAGAGGGACAGTCACGTCTCTTTCTTTAGGCAGGACTTGACCTTCTATATTCTTCATTTCCATAGGATGTTGTTGCAATGAGCACAATGGGCACAAGTTAACGTAAGACTCGGGGCAACATCTCTGGAAGTTTCAGAAATCTTTGAAATTATGGCCTATCTTCAGAAATGCCTACAGCCTTGTCTGCACTGGTACTGTTACCCTCAAGGGCACTCTGGAGGCTGTCAACACCCTCCCTTTATAGGTCGGCATCTCTGTTTCATCACCTCCATCAGCTATTTGTCAGGGCTGAGAAACTGTGATGATGTTCCTCACTGCCCTGACTTGCTATCCACTGTGTGAGTGCGCCAGGCTCTGACAGCGAGGTCCACCATCAGTAACCTCACAATCCCCCCTCCAGTTTCCAGCCTAATTCCCCTCTATAAATATGGGAGACACCTGGAGCAGAGACAAGGCTGATTTTGGGGTGTCATGAGTTGCATATCAAAGCTAGACCGAGAGGTCATCTTTTGTGTAAACTGCAGTGCAGATGCGAGGGGACCTCTCCACCAGCTTTAGCTGGATGAAGATACATATCAAGGTCAAGCCTGAATATCACTTTGGATGAAGCCAAGGGCACTTCACAACCTGCGGGTGCATCTCCAGAATGCCTGAAGCTGTTTGTAGCATGTGTGGGCGCACCTGAACAAACTTTTACCTGGCTAGCGTGGTTAATAATAGCAATGAACTTGTGGGACAGTCATCTTGCAAACGAGTCATCTCAGCCCACACTGTGAGTCCTCAGTGGGTTTAATGCTGTGCCCTCATTGCTATTGTTACTTATTTAAGCTGGATTATAAAACTGGTTTGGGCAAGCCTATTTGTGCTGCCTTTAAATGAAATGTGTCTGCATACTAATCCTCATAAAATGTCAATGAGCAATACATCCAACTTAATTTTTTAAAGTGTAGGCTGCAAAGTAATTTAACAGTTTTTGAAAACTTTATTTCAGGTAATTAGTGCAAATAATTCATAATGAAACAACAACGGTTGCATTCATAGCGCTGACTGCTTGTGAAAGCAGGCCAAACTCCCCCTTCATTTGGTCGAGTTGACTTACTGTGTGAGGAAAAATATTTTTGAAAATTTTCTTTAAATTCCCATCTGCCCCTCATCACCCAAAGGCCATCCCAGCTACCGCCTACAAGGCACACCCAGAGAGCAGATCACTGTGTTGGTCATTTATGGGATGCTGACCGCGAAAATATAAACCAGGTTTTTCTGTCCTAGAAACAAGCTCTAACTACTACTCGTTTTTTCAGAATAAATTTTTTATAGTAAGCCCATTTTCTGATCTTCCATATCTGTCCCGTCAGTGTTTCTAACAGTGCAGCAGGGCAGTGGTTAATTCAGGGCAATCCTATCTATTGTTTAATGAATCTAGTTTTTGGTTGACTCTTTACCATGGCTTTAAATATCTTAATTAGCGTAACCCACAGTAGCACTTGGTTGGCAGACACGGACCTTTAAAATAATAAAAAGGAACGAGCTGAGTAAATATTTGAAAAAGATGCCAGGATAGTTTAAAAGAATTGTAGAGCTATTTATCATAACTTTTTCTTTAATTTCGCTCTGGCAACATGACTCCATCCATATCAAACTCCAAGTTCTACATTTCTTCCCTGCTCCAGCTGAAATAAAATCATCCCATGCCATGTCTGGGGGAAGCCTGTGTGCTAACATGCATGTGCCTTCTCGCTGCGTGGGTTGAAAGGATGGGCTGCCACTTTAAAAGGGTTCCGTGAACCTGTATTGTTGCACTAAGCTCTGGTAGGCGAGGGGTTGCGTGACTGCAGCAGACTCATTTGTGACCTCAGAGAAGTGGTTATGAAAGTGATCTCTTGATCAGAGGAATAGAGCTGCTGCTGCCAGACCAGCAAGGCAGAAATGAGCCTCCTCCCTGCTGGTCTGCCCCGGCAGGAGAAAAAAGGTTCCTCCTCTGCGCACAGCCTTCATCCACCGAGTCTCTAATGATTCCTCTGAAAAATACCCACCTTAAAATATTGTAGGGTCTAGAGGATACGTTTTCCCCAGTTAACTTTCACGTCTTTTAAAGGATTTACTTTTGCTTTTTGCAGTTTGCAATGTTCATTTTGTGCTTTAAACCTATTCATATTTTCCTTAGCATAGTACTAGGTAAGTTTTGTTTTGATGGTTATAGGACTGACTGGCAGCAAGTCACTGTGTGTATACAAAGAAGATTGTATTATAACTGATGAAAAAACAGTATAAACTGGTACTTATACCATATAATGAGTGTAAACCAGATCTGATGAGTCAGTAGGTAAGATTTTTTTTCTCCAGAAGACTTTGACGGAGTAAGAAGCACTAGAAGTAATTCCTGTCTCGTAATTCTCTTTTTACATGCTGTTTACCTCGTATTGAGCACTTGGTGAAAACTGTAATTAACTATAATAGCCTTGAAAACTGAGGCCACCATCCCGTATGTTTTCTGAGTGGGAGACAAGTTTCCCATCCTTATCCCATAAGGAATACTCGTTATTTCTTTGGTAGCTTATTATGGATCCAGGTAGCAGGCACCTTCACAGGAGTCAGACTTGCCTGTTCAAGTCAGTGACACATACACAGAAGAGTTGAAACTGGAGAAAAGGCTATATTTTATTAGCTAAAACTTTACTTCTGAAATACGGAACATTGTTTGGTTATTTCTTGTCTTCACATGGGATAGGTCTGATAAGAACTCTGGCTGCGTTTTAATTTTATCACTACATCTAAGTAGTCTCTGCTTTTAAAAATTGAAAAGCAAATCAAAGCAGGGCCATGATTTAAATTCTTAGAGCTTTCAAGTATTACCCTTCCTGCCTTTTTTGAAGCTAGCATTTTTCCTTATGCTTTGAAATTTTGAAGGTCCTAATTCTGGTCATTGACCTGCGGACTGTGGCATTTTTTAAAAATACAACTCTGTAGTGCTAAGGGAGAGGGAACTTGTAAGCTCACTACTGACCTGCTTAAGGTCTTCAGGATCTGCTTGGGCTCTTTTTCATTCAACCTGGCTGTGAAAAAAGGCAAAGCAAAACAATTGTGAGGAAGTGAAAGATGAAGGTTCTTGTAGTAATTGAACACATCATGTGCATGTGTTTTCCAATTCTGCAGAAGGTTCCTGTTATGCAAAACTATTTATTTTTTGACAAACCATAATGTCTTCCCCGCAGGTCCTCTGACTTAGAAGGGATTCCAGTTGGAAGTAAGGTCCATGTTTGGATAGTTTTTCAGGACTAGTCTTTAAATGCATCATTAAAAAATATATGTGTACAAAAATGCATGAACCATATCCAGGGATAGTAACATTATCAATTCAGGGTACTGGTGGTTCAATTTGTGACTTCTGTTGTTGGCTTGTACTTCATTCTGAGCTTTTAGGTAAGATTTTCATGGTGCTAGTTTTCTTCAGCGTTCTAAGAAGTTCTGCACCATAGTTCAGTGTTTTCAAATTATCCTGAAAATGGATTCTGAAAATTTCTGTTAAACTTTCAGATTCTGTTGCTGGTATTTCATTGCCCTGTATCTTGTCTCAGCACATTATTTTACTTCCTGAAGTAGAAAAGCCAAAGCTCAAGGACCTCCTCTCAGGCGTATTTTTCCACAGCTCATTAGGTTCATTTAGCATCTCAAGGCAGCTCTTCATACAGTCAATCTCATCATGGCAGTCTCTACAGATAGTAGAAAACACCAGAGCAGAGCAGCTCTGCCTTGGAAAGAGAGTGCAAGGTTTTGGGGGGTGCGTGTCTTTATCTGTAGATCATACAGCAGCATGCTGTGGTATCCATCTGACTCAGCGCTGGAGATTCTTGCGTTTATCCTGTCAAGTGTTTGCTTGTTTTCAAGTACACTGGAAAGCAAATGTGGCTGTGTCTTTGCCTTTCATATAGGATCCAGCATGGCTGCTGGATAAAGCAGATATTAAGGAATTGCTCTTATGACATTTCTGACTCTGAAACTGATGAAGCCAGATTTGGTTTTCTGGGTAACATATGCACATCCTGTGCGCTAAGGTCTCAGCGTGAATATTTTAGAAGCAATGTTTATTTCATCTTAAAGGTTTCCTTTATCCTCTCCAGATCGTGTGCTTTGGCTATTTTTAAACAGTCTCTTGGGTGATATACTGGCCTACTGACACATGCTCTTTCAACTCTCTTCTAAGAGATACTGACTTAAATTCCCTCTTGGAGCTAGCAGGTATGAATTTAGCCTGTGAGTTTCCATGCAGAGTGATGCAAATGAAATTATAAAAGGACAACAATATAATAAAAGCAGTAGAAATTGAGGAGTGGAAGCTCAGGAGATCTCTTCAGGAGAAGAGATTGTCAAATCCAAACAGGCAAGCAAAGATCATGCAAATCTGACAGAAGTCAGTCATCAGGTTAATTTAATCAGGAAGGGGAAGAGATGCTTTCTCATACACTTTCCTAGTTGTGTTTATTTTCACGCTTTGTCTTTGATTTGATTTCATTCTTCAGGGATTGATTTACTAAATGTTCTAAACTGTAGATCTAAATTGCAGAGGGTAAAATGGTGCACATCTTCTCCAGCCAATAAAGACTAAAAGTGTTCTGATATTCTCAGGATAAATCTGTTATAAGGACTTCATTGCATTTATTCTCTAAGATGCAGTTCTTACAGTCTTGTTTCTTAAAATGAGGAAGATTCCAGTACATTGTAGCGGCTTATGAAAACACATAGCTTTTCTCTTAGCTGTCTTTTCAGTAAAAAAATGGATTTTTTGTCTCATTCCTTGGGTTTCTGAAAAATATTTCAGACTCAAATTAATTTCAATAGGCCGTTTATCATAAAAGAAATTTATTTTATTTTATTTGAACGCAATTGTTAGTCACAAGCTGGTCTTTCATCATATGCTTAAATTTAGTCTCACACAGGCTTTCTCATAAGGTTCTGATTTTTCTTATTGTCGCTTCTGTGATATACTTTGTTTCACATCACAGATGCTGCTCATGTTCATCTGGTGTTTATTTTCTGTCTGCAACAAATTTCATGGACAAGGTCATGGCATTGCAGTGAGAATGTAACAACGTAAGAAATACACTACCATGTCACACCAGTGGTCCATCCAGTCTGGTATTCTCGTCTCCAAAATTGTTATCTTTTATGTACTTTAAAGCATTCTTGTACTGATGTCACTGAGCACTTCACAGTCCTCATATTCTAGGGTTGGGTGAGCAGCAGTTCTCCATTCAGTTCTTCATTTGCCTTTACAATTTTGTAAACCTCTGTTACATCTCCCCTCATTTTTGTTTCCTCAATAAACAGCCACAGCCATTTTATCCTCTCCTAAAAAAGCAGCTGCCTCTGCTGTGGACTGTGATGCCCATTGTTGTATTATTTTCATTGGGAGAATCAAACCAGCTAAAAACCAGCCTTGGAACAATGAAATATCATATATGATATTAGATATATGACATATATCATATACCAAAAGACAGTCCTACATTTTTGGACTATAGGGAGAAAAGTGCTGGGAATTCAGAGGATATGGAGAACTTAAATTTTACTTTGCCTTGTACAGAGTTTAAAAAATATCTGGACAAGGGAAAAGATGAACAGCCAGCAAAACACCATGAAGGGCACTTAGAAGAACTGGAAAACTCTGAAAATTATTTTAATAGTTCATCTGCTCTGTAGATTCTAGAACTTATGTATCCTGATGTGCTATTCCTCCGAATATGTATGCATATCATGATCGGTGGGATTTGCTGAGGTCTCACTCAAGCAATCAGGATGTGGTAGGTCAGAACATACTGCAGTACACTTAAGGCTAAGGTGCATTAGTTTGGTGAAGTCTGAATCCCTCTACATAGACTTAACATGCAGTGTTTCAGAGTATAGTAGAGAGGAAAATGGAAACTAGGGTAAAACAAACATAAAACTCCACTGACTGCACATTCTGAGGTCCTTAAGTCTGGAACTAACCAATATTAAGCAAGTTTTCTAACTACAAGATAGTTCTCTTAAATTTATTTTTTCTCTACCAAACTTATGCTGTAGATCTCAATTCCAGTTAATGGACATCCAATTTATGAGCTCGCGACTTAAGGGGCAGGGAATTTGTAGGAATCATCTTAATCTTTATGAGGGATGTGGGTATTGATTTGAATGCGGACTAAGTGGTTTGCAGTTTTCTTACTCAAGGCTGCCGATCACTCAGGCTAGGCTTGCGATCCATTTTGTAATTTGACAGAATAACCTGTTTGTGTTTACCTTTTATGGATTTATTAAAAAATACAAGCAAATACACACTCAGACAAACTGATATATCACAGTTTAATTAAACCAAGAATGGAATGATACAGGGTAAAACTGAAGGCCCCAGGTTCACATCATCAACTCTTCATAAAGTAGTAGGTAATCAAATGGAATTATGAAGATGATATGGAAGACAATTACTTGGAATAAGTCTTATATCTTGTGAGAATTTAGGAGGACTATATGACTTTGGCAGTCTTATAGCCAATATAGTCTGCCAGACCAACTGATAACTCAAATGTTTACTCACCGGGATGCAAACAGATCTCTAAAATGTCATCTTTGCCCACGTGCAATGTGGGGTTGTCTGTTGGAGAGATCATCTATTGAGTCATATTAGTGAGAAAGGTTGCAACAGTGATTTTCAGAGAGGAAATGTGCTTTCTAGACAAGTTCTATAGAGTCTCTTGCTTGTATTGTTATTATTGTTAGCACACAATTCGGTTTCACATAGAGGCACAGCTTTTCTATGGATCTGTGATGTCTCAGAAGTTATGGGATAAGGGAGATATTACAGTCCCAGACTACATAAAAATGGGACATGCAAGTATAGTTTCTTGCGAGCCGGTTTCTTGTGAGCCAGTTTCATGAGATACAGATAGCATAAACCATCAAAAAAACGTTATAAGAATAGCTAATTACTTAATTCACACATTCTCCATATATACCCACTTCTCATGACAGCCACTCAACCATTGTCGGCATTTCTTAAATCATTCTATACATTTTACAGAACAGGAATTGTGGAAAGTGGAAGCATCCATCCAGAATTTATCCTGATGCACATTCAACTAAATCCATAAACAACCCTTACGTTACAAAATGAATCCTGTTTGTAATTAAACAGTGAAAGTTTTCCTGGAGGGAATGTGAAATGTCCATTACTGGGGATACTCAACAAAACCCCTGAGCAACCTGCCTAACTGGTTATCTCTGTCTTGATCATGGTGAGACAGACCAGATACCGTGATTGTGTCACAACCCCAAGAACTCCTTCTTTTATATTTCATCTGTTTCACCCACACCCTGACTTTGATGCTGCCTTTTTGCTGGTCTCCCCGGTACTGCCTGCCCTGGCATCATGCCAGTTCTCTCTCAAAGACTCGGTCTGTCCGTCATGACCTCTTACCCTGAACTGATTCCGTTCCTGACACAACCTTGTTCAACAGTTAGCCCAAAAGGGAGAAGATAGGACTGACAGATTATAGAGGACAGCATGAGGAAGAGGGGAGATTTATCCTGGGAACTGGAGGACTTGCCTGAAGCAAGAGGCTCACCCTTCTCCCTTTCTCGCCTGCTGGAAACCCTCTCTGAGATCTCATCCTTAATATCTTGTCCGATCACCACTAAATCTTCTAATGAGCCAGATCCCTCAGGGCTGATGTAGAAAAACTATAGGAATGTGAGCTTTCTCCCTCTTTTCTGTTTTTCTGTAGCAATAGTTTCCATGTGTATTCTTACCCACACAGACAGCAGAGGCAGCCGGATCGCTGTTTTAGAAAGTCTCTCTCATCTGCAATGATTTCTGAAAAACACAAAACTATCCAGTGGAATACAGCGAAACCAACTGTTCTGGTGATCGCTCTGGCAGCATTTTTTACTGTTTGCAAAAGGATTTGACTTCAGGAAAACACTCCTCACCTCTCACACTGTGGGTTTTCTCCCCTCTCTCCGCTGCACGAGAGTTATTTTCTGATCCTTTCCTTTAAGCCCCTTTGCTTTTTTTAGGCAACTTCCAGATATCTGATACAGTATATAATGAGGAATTAGGTTCCATTACACGAAGGCTTAACCTTCTCAAAAAGCATTCAGCGCTTGCCAGGAGTCATCAATATTTAACAGCTGTTGTTATTATGAAATACTTCATAGGGTAATGCGGCTTGTCTGCTCGCACGCAAGGGTTTGAACGGGCGCCAGGCCCCTGTCAGAGCCGCGTGGAGATTGACGGGCGGCGAGGGTTGCGTGACAGCAGGGCTGGGGTTAGTCAGCAGTCTGCCTCCTCCGCAGCAGGGACTTCTCCTCCCCCTCGCCTCCCCTTCAAAAGGGCTCCTCTGGTCTGGGGGGCACGGACTGGGATCTCAAGGGGGTGAGGTGGCCCCACCAGCTCCGAGCGAGGGCTGTGGGGAGAGGAGAGCTGCCGGGCGGTGGCATCTCTTTGATGGTGCTCTTGCGCAGGGAAAAATGGATGAGGCTCGCTGGGAAAGGGGAAAAGCGGTTCTGAAAGCGGGGACGGGATCTGGAAAGCAAACAGTTCGGTTTGTACCTTAAATAAATGTCATGCTGTACTCGAGAAACTTCAAAGGGCAGTCAGATTTCAAAGCATCTCTTAAGAAGAAGCAGACTGAGAAAACCGCTAAGTTGGGAAGAAAACTTTGCATTATTGCTAGCATAATTTCATCTGGCATTCTGGTAGCCTCCACAGCAGGACATCTTTTATTCAGAGCGTGCATTTTGCTGCTGATTTCTTTCCCGAAGTGTTTGTACAACCTGTATGTTGTGGCGTTTCACAGTGCAAACATCCCTTTCATATTGTTCCGTGATGTTTAGTAGCTCTTCTTTATGTTGCATATTGTTTAATTTCAGTGTGCATCTAATGAGCCCTGTCCTTGTTGTCACTCGTTCTCTGTAACGCAGCAAGAGGAAATGGTCTCATTTGAGTTCATGGCTGTAGGTTTCTCAACCAGAATTGCTCATACTGAGTGTTTCCTAGTTGTTTTGTTTTGTTAGCATTCAGGGTAACACACATAGCTGATTCTTCCTGCAGCTAGAAGATTCAGGAAGAAAGACCCTGTTTTCATTTCCTTTCAATTAACAGTTACCAAAAGTAACAGTTTTATTCATAAAACAGTACATCTGAACCTTCAAGCTAGATTTAGGTATTTTCATCTGCCCATTTTATGAAACTATTTATCCCTCAGGCATCACTGGAGAGCAATGATCTCACAGGTACTACTCGTAGAAAGGCTTGGAACGGATGTGCCTACATCATATAGAATCTAAAGATGACAGTACTGTCCCCTTCTCACACCTCAAATGAACCCAGGTGTGGTATTCAGATAAGAAACAGCATCCCCTTCACTGCTCATTTCTCGCCTGCACTTTTGCTCGACACAGGTAGCCCCTGAACACTGAGACGTGCAAAGCCCCTGGGGAGGCTGGGGTACACTTTGACCATGTATTAGTTTGTTACAGAATTTAGCTTGGCAGGTAATCTTGCTAATTATTTTCTGAAGAAAGAAGATTGTGCTTGTGCAGGAAGGCATACAGAAACACTCTGGAGAATGTAATCCCATGGATTTAAAAAGTACAAGTTTATGAGAGCCCTGAAATTCCCATCCCTCTGAACTAAAGAGAATTCTGCAATGAATAAATGTTCTGTTTTTTCTGGGGGAAAGAGAACAGCTGATTTCATAATGCTTCTACACATTTTAAAGTGTCAGGCAGCTTTTCCCTTCTTTACAATATTCCAGATTTGATTTTCAAGCCAAGGGGTTTGCAAATGCAGATAGCAATACTCATATCAGAACTGAAGGCTCAGAAGAGATCTCAGGATTCTACAGTGTTCTGGGGAGAGACAGTGCAGCTGTGAAAGGCTCAGCAGCGCTATGTGACACAGTCCCACACTCCTTCAGCCAAACTTACCGTCCCTTTTGTGGACTTTTCTTTTTTCTTTAATTAACTGTCAATTCTAACTCTACATCATTTTTTGGTTTCCACTCCTTTCGCTGGTTTCAGATCAGAAATTGGAACAATGTCCTCAGAGCTCTGACCATTCCTTCAGGAAATGGCTTTGGCCATTTTAATTCATTTTTTCTCCCTCCTCTTCCTCCTCCTGGCCCTCTTCCCCCCTGCCCTGTACATTTCCACAGTGTTGTCCTTCTGTAGGACCCAGAGTCTCCAAGCTTGTGGACTTTTAATGTTGTCTAGGATTGCACCATGCTCACTAGATCGCATGACCTTTCAAAACTGTCAGCCTTGGTATATGTATATCTTGTATTTATCACCCTATGGTATCAATACACTCATTCATCTTCCTTGGCAGAACAGCTCCATCTTCTGTTTTATTTCATGTTCTGGAAGTGCAGGCTAGATAAGTTGTGCTCCAAAAAAGGTCTGCTGTTCCTGCTGCCCATCTCTTCAATTTGCCAGTTTTGAATCTAGTAGGTGAGTGCTCTACCCTGAATTGTTGATAATCTAGAGTTGCTTCTCCCATAGAAAGTAGTCCAAAGCTCCACAAAGCTAAAACTTTCTGCTTTTTTGTTGTTTTCTTTGTTTGTGGTTGTTTTTTGTTGTTTATTTGTTTTTTCTTTCTTCTTTTTTATTCTTTTTTTTTTTTTTTACAACCAGCAGCATTCATCAGACCTCCTGCAATATCAGGGGGTTTTTATTGTCCCATTCTTGATATATGGGAACTCCAACAGCCAGTTTTCCCCTCAGGTCACTGAGTCATCCTTTGCTCTTTGTTATTTTTTATCTTTCCACAGTTTGCTCCTCCCTGCCTCCTAGAGACATTACTCCTGCGTTCTCCAGTCTTTCATTTGTTTTTGTCATTGTAGGCTTCACCCTTGCTCCAGAGGGCCACCATTTTATGTAATGTCTAAACTTCATCACAGCTGTTTTGGCAGCAGGGCCTTCGCTATCAAGTGACCCGTCATAACCAATACTTACAGTCCTTCAGTTCTCCCTCTTGATTCCTGGTGGTGACAGGGGTATTGTTTGGCTGCTCTGTTTTCTTTTCCCTGTTTTTCTGCCTAGTCAGATAATATCTTGCAATTTTTCCTCCTCACCCTGTCATGTCTTGATTTTCCTGCTCCTTGTTCATTTTTGGGGTTCTGCATGGTTTTCTGCCTGGCTTGCTCTGCTTTGTCCAGGTGACAGGCTATCACCACCCGTAGGATCTGTTCTGAGCTGTCACTGCAGTATCAACCAAGCCCTGGGTGGATTAATTGAGTATTTCCAGTGCAGGGAAGCAGAACAAGAGTCAACAGTGAGCAATGGCTCTGCTGCCCCAGGTGCAAGGAGCAAACATCTCCATCTCTAAGGAGCTCTTGCTTCTTGGTCCAAAGGGCGTCATTTGCCTTTGATGGTGCAATGAGTCTCCTTGCAGTCCAGGCCAGCAAGCAGGGTACGTTATGAAACAGATGTGTGTGGCCTAACATACGGGTAACTCTAGCTGGCAAAATAGCATTAAAATACTTTCCATTTGGAGATGGAATTTATACTAGCCAGATGAGCTGCAGAGCAAACATCTCTTGTGCTTTTGCTGCTGTGTTTGTGTGAGCCCGAAGGCTAACAAACAGGCAGGGAGCTCTGGCCTGCTTAGTTGTGTAAAATAATAGTTTCCACTAACGATGGAGTTTGAACTGGTGGAACTTTCACGCCGAAAGAGCGCCTCGAAAAAAAAAGAAGCCTTCGTTTCCTCTCACACCTCCTTGCTTGTCCTTTAACCTGCACACAGACTGCAAACCACCATGTCAGTAATTACAAAAACATCTTTTCTGAGGGGGGAAACTCTGGAAGAGGCTGTTGGAATAGGGGCTCGGCATTTAAAAATCATTGTCATGAGTGTCTATATGTCTGTTCTCACGGACCGGTGTAGCAGAAGGTTTGGCTGATCCGGGGAGGGGGGAAAGCAACCTTTCCCAGTTAGTTCAAATAGTATATCAACGTTAAAATGCAGGTTGTAGAATCTGTATGTCCGTTTCATAACAGCCTTGCTTACATGTTTGAAATCACAAAATAGTTTTGGCTGGAAAATGTGGGTAGAGATCTGTTTTAGGCAGCTTGGGATTTTCCTCATGTGTTTTCCCATGCCCAGGGGAGGGATTTATTACATCTAATTATACATTTGAGATGATTGCTTTGGGGTAATGACCGACATTATCACTGGCGGCAAATATTTACAATGTAAGCTAAAAAACATCACGAATATTCAGTCAGTGTGGTTCTGCGTTGCCATCATCTGTTGTAAAATGCTGATGTGTCTTGCAACAGCCCCTCACTAGACTGTTAAATTGGTAAGGGGCTCTCGCACAGCCCTTTGGAAAGGGAGCAACACCATTTCTATCATCTCATTGGTCATTTGCAACAAATATTATTCAAGCCATTTTAAAATGTAGACCTTTTTCTTAATTTAATACCTTACTAAAAATTTAAACCCCGTTGTCATGACTTTTCGCAACAAATTCAGGAGCATTAGAGGCTTGCTGTCTGTCTCCTCTTCTTGTTTGGATTTGGTACAAACTATTCCTGTCAGTCTCAACCCTTCTGTTTTTGGATTATTAACCATCTCTGGCTGTGGCTGTTCCAGCTCTCTTTTCGCTGGAAGGGACAATGAGTATCAAATATCCCAGCTAATCTTGCTGCTATGCTCTCCTCTCTCATTCTGTCCATGGAGAGGAGAACAAACAGAAAATTGAACCTCTGTTTGCTACTGGGGTATTTGTATGCACCATCTCTGGAGAAGGGCAGTAAGAGTGAAGCTCACTGCTTATTTTTTACTGACCAAATCATAGAATCATAGAATGGGTTGGGTTGGAAGGAACTTTAGAGATCACCTAGTTCCAACACCCCTTTCATAGGCAGGGACACCTCCCACTAGACCAGGTTGCTTAAAGCCCAGTGCAACCTGGCCTTGAACATTTCCAGGGTTGGGGGATCCACAACATCTCTGGGCAGCCTGTTCCAGTGTCTTACCACCCACATAGTGAAGAAATTTTTCGTTACATCTAATCTAAAACTACGCTCTTTCAGATTAAAACTGGTATCCCTTGTCTTATCACTACATGCCCTTGTAAAAGGTCCCTCCTCAGTTTTCCTGTAGGCCCCCATTAGGTAATGGAAGACTGCTTTAAGATCTCCCTGGAGGTTTCCCTTCTCTAGGCTGAATAGTGCCAACTCTCTCGGACTGTCTTCATAGATGAGGTGCTCCACCCCTCTGATCATTTTCATGACCGTCCTCTGGACCTCCTTCAACAGGTCCATATCCTTGTGCTGGGGGCCCCAGAGCTGGACACAGTACTCAGGTGGAGTCTCATGAGAGTGGGGTAGAGGGGGAGAATCACCTCCCTTGACCTGCTGGTGACTCTTCTTTTGATGCAGCCCAGAATACATTTGGCTTTCTGGGCTGCAAGCTCACATTGCCAGGTCATGTTGAACTTCTCATCAACCAGCACCTGCAAGTTCTTCTCTGCAGGGTTGCTCTTAATCCACTCACCACCCAGCCCGTGTTTGTGCTTGGGATTGCTCTGACCCAAGTGCAGGACTTTGCACTCGGTCTTATTGTACTTCATGAGGTTGGCACTGGCCCACCTCTCAAGCCTGGGAAGGTCCCTCTGCACGGCATCTCTGACCTCCAACATGTCGACATCACCACTCAGCTTGGTGTCATCTGCCAACTTGGTGAGGGTGCACTTGATCCCTCTGCCCATGGCATTGATGAAGGTGTGAAACAGCACTGGTCCCAATACAGAGGAACACCACTTGTTGATAAATGATAAAGAGAGGTTCTTGTCATACTTCCTGGATGACGTAGAAGCCCAATGTATCCAGTGATGTCAGCCTTCTCAGAAATGGGTTTGGATTGCAGGGATTTTTCTGTGGGATATATTGGCATGAATATTTTAATCTGAGTATTCAAAGATATTTCAGATCAAGCAATGCTAACCCATGTGCGGGAAGAGCACTCACCAGTTTTGACTCCCATGAAGGTTCTAATTATTGTTAGGGCAAATAAGTGCCATTTTAGTCTATAGTGAGAGATTTTCATGAATTTCGTGCAGTAAATGACCTGCTAAAATCGAACTTTATACCTCTGTTTAAGAATGAAATAGTTGAAGAACATTCCCTTGAATCTTACAGTCAGGCTCAGACTCATAGAAGTGAATAGGGTAAAGTGAGACTGAAAATAATCTGATGCCAAGAAGGTCTGCACTGAAAATGAGAAACTTATTTTAGTCCCTTGTCTTCTGAGCTGTACAGGCATTTCTTTATATTGTCATAATACATATTTTTATAAACAAAACAACTTGCTAACTTTCTTTTGTTTCTTTCCTGTGGGTTTTGGTTGTTGCCTTATGTAGAGTACACTAATGGAAAAAATATGTCCAATAAAAAATGTGATAGATATTTCGTATAAAAAACATCTGGACTGCCAAATACATATCTATCTCCCTCACTTGCAGCAAAAGAAAGTTGTCAGTAACTGGCATCCAGACCACAAAGACAGTAACTCCCAATTAAATCAATACATGTTAAGCCTAAATAAGAATTTTAGTCTGGTGGCCCTAATGGTTATGATTTCTAAACTGATAATACGTCTTTCCAACAGCTATTCAAGAAAAGCACTTTAAGAAGCAAGTTGGCCAAACGATAAAAGAAGACAATGTATCTAACAAGACTGCTGTACAAGAAGGTGGACTTCTACTAGAAGTGAGTGGAAAAATGATGTCTTTTCTGTCTCTAATTTATTCAGTTTGATGATATACTCGGGTTAATGCTTTGTGACAACTTTGAACAAATGATCGGTCTTGGTGAGAGCCGTTCAAGGATCACACTTGTGAGTGCTTCTGGCAAGAGCAAAACCGGCAGTCCTGACAGTCCCAGTTAGCCTCCGTTTGAGCAATTGCACCTTGTACCCTTACATCCTCGAAATTACCAGTGGACTCCAGTGGGCCTGTGAACTGATGTTCACAGTTCTTTTTCACTTAAGCAGAGCTTAATTTTACTTGCCCTGTATTTTGAGGGTACCAACAGAAGCTTGCTTGGTTGCTGATCTGAGTTGAGATTATTCTGGGATATTTTGATTTATCCTGCTTCCTCAACTGTGTGCTCTGAGGGAAGCCCTGTATGCCCATGTTACTCCTTCTAGGTATTTTGATCCTCTTTAGGATGACTTTATATTGGCAGAGCAGCATAAAGGGGCCATACTGTTACTGAGAGATGGATCCATTAATCTGAAGGAAGAATTAATACTGCTGTGAACTACTGAACCAGCTAGAGCACAGCGGTCTGTCCCAGATACATCTGCATTTCAAACACATGATGTAATAATGAGGTCCTTGGAAATTCCTGTGTGATTAAGACTATTTATGTATAGCTGTTTTGAATAGGATAATATTCATGGTATAAAAATTGTGTTATAATGACAGCTCTGAGATACATGTAAATGTGAATCAAATAGTAGCCTCCAGTAAATAAATGCTCTATACTATTAAAGAAAAAAATCACATTTTATCATGGGATTCAGTATCATAAGTTGTTCAAGTCTATGGAATGGAAAATGGCACCCTGCTTTCCTTCCTCTTCGTATTTCAGAAGATTTAAATTTTTTATTTCAAAGCCAGTAACGCAGAGGCATCTGATTAGTTAGCACTGGTGCCAAAATGAGATGTTTGGCTCTCAGGTATTATTTGCAATCATTTCCATTCTCTATGAATAGGGAGTACAGGGCGTATAATAAAGTATAAATATGGTGAGTACAGAATTTTTAATGAGGCTCTTCTATCTTTAGTCTTTGTTTTGTTGGGTGTGTATCACATGCCCACAAGTTACAATCGTTAAGGATCTTCAAACAGCAGCCCTAATGCTACGGGCATATGAAAAGAACACTGATAGTAATTTCAGGTAGGTTACAAGAGACTAATATTGCTGAATATGCTAATGGTCTGCTTACTACGGGCTATATAGGAGTCACATTCCTTTTGAATATATGGGAGATATTTTATCCTGGATCATAATTAATGTGGATGATTAACTGGATGATTAAGTGCGTGCTAATGTGAATGTGTTCACCAGGCTTCATCTATGGGCATGTCTGACCTAGAGTAAATGGGTGAATTTTTCTTAGGGCTTGTCGGGAATGTTCCCCAGGGTATGAGTTTGTCTTGGATGCTCATTCAGTGGCCATAACATGTGAAAAAAAGTGGGGTTTTTGTTGTTCAACTAAATTTGCCATGTTGGTTTGTAAGGACTGTGGGATTTTTAACTGAGTAGTTGCATTTGTGGTTCCTTCTAAGGAGAAGCAAACAGACTTGCTGGTAGTTGCTGTGCTTTGTATATTGACTTGTGTATCTGGCCACTTTATTTGCTCTCAAAAGATACTTTACAACTGTTTAAAGCCACTTTCCTTCTTGTGGCACCACCTTGCACTGTGCAATCTCTCCTAGATGCTTTATACAATACAAACCAGAATAATTTGAATCACCAAAATATGAATAGCATGAAACATTAATATGAAATATGAATAATACTGTTTCTGAGTACAGTATGTTAATGGAAAACCAGGGATAATTGCTTTTTTCCTCATAGTGGGTATGATCAGTGAGCTCTAAGTATAAGTAGAAATATGGATTAACAAGAACCTTAATTACTGGTAAATAATGTAGATGTGACTCCAGTCTTGGAATAATGCAGTACTTCCTCTGTGAGCTTGAAAGAAAACAATGGAATTAGGCTGTCTTCAAAGTATGCTTAAAATGTTTTTTATTTCTTAAGGTCCCTGCCACAACATGTGTTTTTTATTTAAGATTTTATAGAGAATTTTTACAGCTATAATCAAATAGCTTTCATCAGCAATAACAGAATAAACAATGATACCAGTTTATCAAAGACTTCTTAGTGGAGCGCAGCAGGTATCTAAATAAATAATTTCTTCCAGCATTTTCACATCACTTCTTCTGGGCAAGAGAGCCTTTTCTTGCCATCTTTGTTTCCCTTTGGAGGCAAGACAGACAAAGCTCTAAGAACCAAAGTCCAATTTTAGTAATGGGCTTTTTGAGTATACCCCATTCCTGCAATCTTTGCCCTCCTTAGAGACTCCAGACTCCAACAGTTTGACTGCAGCAATGATTTTTAACTTTGCACTTACAAAATATTTTCCAGGACAGGTGGTATTGCAGCCCTTGCGCCACATGCCTGCTGGCAGAAAAGGGCCACATTCAGTTTCTGAAGCCTGTTAGTGGATACTTAAGTAACACTGGGCCAAACCCATAACCAGAGAATTGGGAAAATAAATTGTACTGGCAGTCAGTAAATCCAAATAGAATTTATGGGCTGATGGGGTGGAGAAACACAATAAAATGGTGACTTGGAAAATTAAAAATGAGTCACTGGTGGGTATCTAGGCAATAGCCTTGATTGCAATAATTATCTCATGGCTGTTAGCCACCTCCTACTCTTCCCCCCAGCTATGCTGCACTCACAATTTCAAGTCCAGACTCAGTGTCTACACTGTTGTGCAGGTAATTCCTCATCCCAAATGCATATGTAATCTTCACGTTATGCTATCCTGTCAGAAGAATTTAATGTCTATTACGGGAGATCCCATTTAGCCTTGTTTTCTCAATGACATGCAGTCAGGCAGTGGCCCCACCATCACCACAGACACGGCTTCTTGTGTAATCATCACCCATACACTAAGCAGCACCCTGCTACAATTCTCACTTGGACTTTATTGACCACCTCACGGCTGCTTCTGCAAGTTTTCTGCTCATTATGGAAGAGTCATTGATGTTCAAATTTCTGCTCAATCTTTGCTGCTGAAGAAGATGCCTTGATGAGCTTTCTTTCCTTCTTTGTTAACTCTGTTGATCTTCTATTCTGCTGTTCTAGGCTGCAGCATTGGATTTATGATATCTCTGTCTCCAGAAGTACTGAACGTAATTCTTTTCAGGTGTGAAAATAGTGGTTTATATACAAAATGTCACAAAAATTAAAATAAATCTGGATGATCCAGGCAACTCCCAAACACTAATGGAGTAAGACTGGGTTCTATCTTGCCCTGTCTTGCTGATGAATATTGATAAAGGCCAGGCATCGTCTATTTTGGCATTTCTGTACTTATCAGCAGCTCACACTTTAAGGAAAGGTCCATGTTGTTTTTAGGATGTTCCAAGCCACTCTTTTGCCCAGTTCAGAGACAAATTTCCATGAGTCCTCTACTTTTAAAATTTCGTGACACAAGAATCATTTTTCTGTGGTTTTGTCTCGTGTTTTTCTTAGTGGCTGCACTGAAGATGCCAGACATCATACCATCCTGGTATGTCTTGTTCAGTGACACGGTACATTGTGTTTAGTATCAATGATCTGGATGAGGAGATCACGAGCATCTTCAGTAAGTTTGCAGATAACACCAAATTGGGGCAGGAGCATTGATCTACTTGGGGGTAGGAAGGCTCTGCAAAGGGATCTGTACAGACTTATAACTCAATTATTTAATTTTTTAGGCAAAGATTGTCTGGTGCCTGGCTTCTTAAAAGATATATTAAAATCTCAGACTAATGACATTTTGTTTGGAAAAAAACCCCAAAC
>WEIS01006965.1:0-11339 GCA_013389965.1 Todus mexicanus | reverse complement strand
CCCCCCCAATATCTGCTGATTGAACATAAGGTATTTCCATTCTCCACAAGTCTTGCTTCTCCAAAGCCTTGTAGTGAGCTCTCTGTGAGAACATCTGTTTTACTGATGTAAGCCAAATATCGCTGTATTGGACAAGAGATGCAAAGCTGATCAACCGCTCGTAGTATTCATGCCAATATAATATTCCAGCTCTTCTGCAAACTGACCTTCCTATGCAGAAGGTGGACTTGGTTTGGTAATTTGGATTTTGGATGATGGAGAACATAGGAATGCTACCATTCTTGCACTGCATAGCACAATATTTTCAAATTGTTTGCTCCATTCTCCTTTACCTGCAAAGAATTATTCATTTGCATGTCTCCACAGCAGTTTTATGGAAAAGCATTGGGAGAGACCAGTTGCCATGATAAATGGCTTTCTTGGCTGGCTTCGGCTCTGAAGAATCAAATGTACAAAATCAAGGCTGGCTTATTTAAACTCCTCCCCAGGGAGCAGTTCCACAGCTTTACCCAGCTTACAGTTCCTACAGCATAAATTAATTCAGGCTGAATTAACTGCACGTTTTCTTGAGCTGCATTAACATGGACATACAGCAGTTTGGGGATATATGGCAGCACGATGACATGTATAGAAACACTTTGACCATTTACTCCATCAGGGCACATACACTAACCTGTGTATAGCAAAAATGATGTTTGCCCTGGAAAGGAGGATGACCCTTATGTAACACGTCCTGTAGTTTTACACTGAAATGTGAGTATCAGCTGGTAACACCCTAAAATCATAAGCAAGAGCCATAAAATAGGATACTCATCTAGTGTCTATGGGAAAGTAGTAGAAGGCCTGATTCAGTAACATTTTAGGACTCCTTAGGGGCAGCAGCTGTTCAGTATTTTGGAGAGTGGTTGGTCCTCCCAGCAGTTTGCCTAAGCTTCTGCTGCTGCTTCAAGCATTTAAAGGGTGAATCTTCCTGCTGAGCAGATTTAAGGGAATGACATCAGGGAGGTCACTTAGCTCACCATGTGCTTTCCTTTCTGTTGTTACGTTTGCTCCATTCTCTGTGTAACTACTGATGATCCAAGGAAAAATCAGATTTGTTTAATTCCTCCTCCACCCCTCCCCAGCCAACAAGGCAGCTGCCAAAGTACTTCTGCAGTGCGTGTGGTCTCAGGTTTACTCCTTTCTAGGTAGTGAATTAAGGTGGGATGATTTGGAGGGAATCTACCACCTGACCTTTCCTTCAGTTCCTCTGAAAGAGAGATATCCTCTCTTCCATCCCAACAATTTCATTGCTGGCTCAGGTGGCTTTCCTATTACTGAACAAACAATCCTTTTCCTCTTTTCAGGATCAATATCAAGGATCACCATCCATGCTGTGCCAGAAATCCTTCAAATCTTTTTAACATTACCCTTAGAGGTAATTGGAACTTCAGCTTCCAGAGACATCTCTCCTCACCCTTTGCAGGGCATTTCGTTTTGCTGAAGAAACTGATCAGATGTGGAGATTTTTCTTGTGATTAAATTAGATTTCTATGCCCTCCAACGCTAAAACCTCAGCTGTGAAACCTATGAGATCTCCACACACACACATATACATCTACTTCTATATATCCACAGTCATACTGCTGTCCTAAGAGAACAGAAGAGTTGGACTGGAATAGCTGACTGGAAAATCTGCTATATTAACTGAAAGACAATGGAGAGCAGAGATAATATTATCAAATTTTAAAACTAAAGCAAGTAAAGGGATGAGCTGAGCAAAGACTTTAGCAGGTGTTTAGCTGTAATTTCTCCATTTATTGCCTATAGCCTTCTTCAAAACCAGGAGTGTCTCTGACCCCATGTCTATTATAAAGGCTATTTGTGATGGGCTTCTAGAAGTAACTCCTGTAATTTCTCTTGGGTTATATAATAAAATGGGACATATATGGAAATATTACAGTCATGTCATACTAAAAAATAAATCTAGGATAAATGAGCACTCAAAATGACCAAACAATTCTCCCATTATAATTTTTTCATTATAGATATGGTTTTAAATAAAAGAGCTCTATCTGGTTTCCAAATATTATAGTTCTAAATAAAAATAAATAAAAAGAAACACCATTATTTAAATAATGTGTTTCATTTGGGAGAGAGAAAAAAAAATCAGAGACCAAAATCATTGGAGGAGGAAAAATTTTAACTATTTCTGCTGACATACTACTGGCAAATACAGATATCTCACAATCATAATAGAGATTAGTAGAGCTGGGTGTGCATATTTGTTATGGATCAAAGATAGGATATAGTGATTAGAAGAATGGCAATGCTTTCAACACTCTCAAAGGGATTGAATGTGTGATTTATAATACTAATTCCACAAAGCCTTTCTATGTCTGCTTACTGCACAAGGAATTCAATATGGATTGATCATTATCATCAAAAAAAAGTATTTCCTTCAGCTTAGCTGGATCAAACACTCGCAACTAACCAAAAAACTTTTCAGTATTGACAGTTTCTGATTAAGAGAGAATTTCCCCCCTACCGGTTTATTCCACTCTCCCCACAGTATAACTGTCAGAGAAGTTGTACTACATTCCCAGTGGCCATGCT
The DNA here is from genome assembly GCA_013389965.1 of Todus mexicanus. Classification (NCBI taxonomy): domain Eukaryota; kingdom Metazoa; phylum Chordata; class Aves; order Coraciiformes; family Todidae; genus Todus; species Todus mexicanus. Next base: position 8,744 of record WEIS01006965.1, on the reverse strand, counting down.
TCACAGTTGAGGATTTTAGCTTATAATTAATTGATTTTCTCTGAACATTTATGGTCGTTTTATATATATACATGGCAGAAATATTAAAACAAAGATGCTGATCCCAAGAGCAAAGAGTAACCTGTAGCCTGAGGATATGTACCCCTGATTTCTTATTTCCTAGCAGTCAGAAGCACAGCCTCAGTTGATGAATCTGCCACTGGTTCTCATAGGTCACCTTGGAAAGTCATTCAACTCTGTTCTAGCTTCTGGTCTCTAAAATGGGGTAACACTACTTAGGTGTCATGGTGAAACTGCATTTGTAAATATGCTGTTACCCTGCTAGAACTATTGCACTGGTGAAGAGTTTTGAGCAAGTGTGCTGTCGTTCTGAGGCAGATTAGCCTGGGGTGTGGGGGGGAGCTTTGGACTATTTCACATGGGAAGAGTTTCACAGCCAGCTGGAAAAGGATGCCTAGGCAAGGCTTAGCATGTAGTGACAAAATAGATGTAAGGCATAGAAGAGATAGCAAAGTAGTTATGCTCTTACTTTCCTTTATTTTTTTTTCCCTTTAAGTAATTGCTATTCAGCTTTGCAAGGACTCTTTCTGGCACTTGCCAGAGAGCCCATACCAGGCTGTACATATTTCATATGCACCACACTGTTCCGATTCCTGTTTTTCTAGATGAAGGTGACTATTTGAAGCACCATAAACTCCTCCTGACTGTTCTCCAGTTTCGTCCCAGAGCCTGTGAGGCATTATGTGCATCTCAGTCTTACTTTTTTTTCCAAAACGATAAAACCTTTTTGTAACAGTAACAGACTACTAACTTAGATTATACAATTTATGTGATATTAGAAATCTTAGCGATCTGGTGAGCCCTAATTAAGAAAAATAAGAATGTGTACCCACGGACTGAACTTGCACAAGGGTTTTCAAATCTAGATCCATTCGCTAAGTATAAGGATTCATCTACGGATTACATTTTTGGACTTTGCAAGCTAGAGAAATAGGGCTTAACTTGTTTAACTACATACTTAATAAAAACCCACCACCTTCAGGCTTCAGGCATCACTGTGATCATGAAGAGTGGGGCACATGATAATCATTCTTGGGGAAAGGCGAAAAAGCTTTCCCTGTTTTCCTGTGCTTCAAAGACTAGAATCTCTGCAGCTGTCATCTCTGGAGCTCAAGCTGAGAATCTAGAGAATATATTGGCAACACTTACTCTTGGAATGACTGCTAAACCATGTGTGTGGCTTAGCAGGGGAAAAATGCAGCATTTGGGATTTAGCTTGATATCAGCTCCCCTTGGGTGCTTACTCCCTTTGCTTACAAGGCCTAGAGTCTAAATGCTGTAAACCAGGAAACATTTATGAACCAAGGCTTGACCCTTTCTCGCAACACAACTACGCTCTCCGGGAGCCAGCCTCCGGTCTGCTGCAAGCACAGCTGACAGACAACAGATACAGTCAGGTAACACAGAATACTAATTTTCCATTTTACCACAACTATTAACCTAAAAAGGAAATACATGCCTAAGGATTCTTCCTTCTTCCTAAGATTTTTTTGATGCAAATCCTTCTTGCCATTCAGCAGCTTCTCACTGGAACTTCCTGATGCAAATACCTCTTCACATGCAGGGCCTTTTCTTCCACATCCCACTGTGACTCCTGTGGAGAGGAACTGTTCTAGGTAAACGAAATTGTTCAGGCTTTACTTAGTGTTTAACCAGTTTGAAATGAATCAGTTCTTTAGGCTTACATCGGCATTAAACTGCTAATAGGATTCATCTTCAATGAGACAGTCGAACACTTCTTGTTCTGAACTGCTTTAATGGCCTGGACAGTTAACGCGAATCCTTCAACACAGATCAACTAATTCATATTCCATCTTCTGCTCCTTCAACTACTCAGAGAGAGGGAGAAGCAAATTATACACCAAATAGACAGGCTTCTCAGGCCGAATTATAAGGCTTTAATCAGTTATCTTGCTATCAGAAAAAGAAAACCTGCTATTAATTTGGACGCAATGTGTCCAGCTAATGAGGTTTTCATCTTCAACAAGTTTTTAATTGCATTAGCAGGCTAAAAGTTGGCCACCTAGCCCAGTGTAAGAAGCATTGCTTGCATGAAATACACTGCCTACCGCCTTGAACTCCAGGAATATTATTAGGTAGGGGGGAAAAAAAAAAGCTACAAAGCTGTAGCTGAAAGCTACAAAGAAAGGAGAAGGATAATAGAAGATATTTGCCTGTAAGATCAGTGGAACCTTTCGTGCAGTTAAGTGCCATATTTGAATCCAATATATTCAATTATGCTCTACAGTTCCTTGATATCACATGGGTGTTTGGGGACCCACATTGAAGAAAAAGCCAACTTTACTTTTACCCACCGTAAGAGACCTAAGTGGATTACAAACGTAATTTTGTGAACTGTTACAGTCCAGAGATTCATGGAAATTCCAGTGCTTTGAGTTCAGATTATATGCGGAAAACTATTTTGTTTTGTTTTGTTTTGTTCTCCTTACTGCTAGAAGCTGCTTTGCTTTGTCTGTGCTGTGGACAACCAGCCTTCTTGAGAACCTGGTCAACGTGACCTTGTAGGTTTGTGCCATAGTTATGACCACACTGATAAATTCACTTTGACTTTTCATATTTACTTTTATTTTATGTTTAGGTTTATTTATTTATTTATTTCTTGAAGTTTGATGATTTTTGGCAGATGTTATCACCCCTATATTTTTGGACATGGCAATGATCATATATTTTCTTGGTCCACTTACGCTTCATACTTCATGTGTGAAAAGAACTGCTGTTAAAATTTAACTTTAACCATACAGCTGTCAACTACATTTGATATCTTTGTTCTTTGAAGGACAGGCTAGTCAAACTGCAAGACATGGAGTCAGGATTCCTCTCAGAGAATGAGTTTCAGACGTTTTGCTTGTGTAAATACTGCAAACCTGGTCAGTTTATGGAGTTTGAGATGGAGTCTATCCTGTCGCAGGCAAGCCCTAGTATTGTAAATAAAATCCTGATGACAGAAACTTTATTGATGATGATAATCAAGTCACATACAGCTGAGCTAGCCCTTCATCTCCAAGCTGACTCTTTGGCAGTTAGGAAAGTTACTTTGACAGGAGAAAAACCTGAAATTACATCGAAGAAGCATCTGCGTTGCATGGCACAAAATTTCCCAGCAATGCCGTTTGTAGGTTTAGCTTTTCAGGGCAGCAAAAGCCCGTAAGTGCTGGGAGAACAAGGGTTGCCAAACACAGAACAGAATCTGGGCTACCAAGGTCCGAAGAAACTCGCCCCTCACGCCGTGCCCTCCAGAAAGCCGCAGCTCAGCTGGAGCGTTTCTAAGAACGTCTCTGGGTGACGCTGAAACTCGTGGACCTCCAGATAGACACAAGCTCGGCCCAGGGAGCGAGTTCCCACCTGGGCCCCACAGGTCGAAGCCCCTCCCGGGGTGTGTGTGTGTGGGGCCCCCGCGGCCCGGCCGGGCCCTCCCCGCCGGCAGGAGGCGCTGGGCGGGAGCGGCCGCCGCGCTGCCCNAGGCGGCGGCGGCTCCTCCGGGGGCTCCTCCGGGGGCTGCGGCCTCCGCTGCGCCTCGTCCTGCCCCCCGAGGCCGTCAGCGCCGTGCCGGGGGTGCCAGCAGCTCTCGCTCTCTCTCCTGCGGGGGCTGCGCCCCGAGCCGCGCCGCTCCTCTCCTGCCGGGACCCGGCTGCGGGCGCTGGGAGCGGTCGGGCTGCGAGGTACTTGCCTGAGGGGAGGGAGGCCCTTTGCCTGCTCGAGGGGGAGAAGTGGGGCTTGGAGGGGCCTGAGGTCACTGCTATTTTTGTAGGTGGAAAGCTTATTGTGGTTGCTTCGAGAAAGCATAGAGCCTTACCTTTTCTTTTTCCTTTTTCCTTTTTTTTTTTTCCCCCCTCTCTTGGGAGTTTCTGTCTAACCCTCAATTTATGCTCTCTAAGGTGTAAGCGGTTCAGTTGTTTCCTCGTGTAAAATGCCCATAGCTACTGCTCGTGCTTGATTATGCACATCAAGAGTGATGATCTTGTTAAAATCAATGGGACCCTTAACACAGTGAGGTAGTCATAGAATCACAGAATTGTCAGGGTTGGAAGGGACCTCAAAGATCATCCAGTTCTAACCCCCCTGCCATGGGCAGGGACACCTCACACTAGAGCAGGTTGCTCAGAGCCCTGTCCAGCCTGGCCTTGAAAACTTCCAGGGATGGGGCTTCTACCACCTCCCTGGGCAACCTGTTCCAGTGTCTCACCACCCTCATGGTGAAGAACTTCTTCCTAACATCTAATCTGAATCTAACCACCTCTAGTTTTGATCCATTCGCCCTAGTCCTCCCACTACCCGACATCCTAAAAAGTCCCTCCCCAGCTTTCTTGTAGGCCCCGTTAAGATGCTGGAAGGCCACAATAAGGTCTCCTCAGAGCCTTCTCTTCTCCAGACTGAATAATCCCAACTCTCTCAGTTAAGTCTTTGCAAGATTGATTTCTGTATTGGTATATAAAATACAAGCCCTCATTTCTGTTTGAATTTACAGGCTGTATACAGTAGGAGAGAACTGCTAAAAAACATGAGTGCTTTGGGCTGAGTTATGTGGAAGAGCTGAATATGATTAAGGAACATGATACTATATGCCAGGAATCTCAGTGGGATAGTCAGAAGACAAGCAATAGTTACTGTTCCTGGAAACGTGAGCGTTTAGCCCTTATTGGAAGATTTAGCACCAGATCAATCACATCAGTTAAGAACATTATCCTCTCCAGAGGTCAAAGAGTCCACGTAAGCCTGTCATGAATATAAATAAAAATATTCCTAATTAATTCATTGGGTGTTCTCAAGTTGACAGAGAGTAAGGATATCTTCTGAAGTAAGAGACATGAAAAAACAAACTCCTGATCTCAGGGTGATGGCTCGAAATAAATCTGTGGAAGAAAGCAGTGCTGACAAAAATCAGAGGACTTGCTCTGAAAAAGTTGACAGAGAAAATGCCACTTGTAGTCGTGAAAGTACAGTTGTAAAACTGCCAGTAATAGCATCATTTGCAGGTACCACTAAAAAAATTGTAATGGTCAAGCACCCAGCATCACCTCAGAAGCTAAGTTACTGCAGGTCTAATTTTCGTGTTAGTAGTTCACCTATCTCATTAGAAAAGACAAAAGCTGTTAGCAAAGTGAAGGATAGAAAGTGTGTGCTACAGGTAGATCTCCAGAATTTAAAAAGAAATACAACTGAAGAAATAGAAACTGTGATTAAAGCTAATAATGAATTTAGCTCTACAGAGTCTGATAAAAGTATTTCGGGAAAGGGAAAAATAACCAGAGAAAGTTGTAAGAAGAGAAGCATAGTGATTTCAAAAGCAAAGCAACAGGATTTAGATGTTCAATTGGGAAGAATGCTGAGAAAAGAAAGCAAGCTGCCAAGTGTGAGGTATGCTCAAGAACATTTGGAAGAGGCAAGAGATGTGACTAGACCAGACACTTCAAAAATATACGAGAAGAATTTCCAGCAGAGCAAACCTGAAGAGCCTACTTCCACACCAGCATTGCCTGTGAAAGTGGTTGCAAGGTCTACTGATGAAATAATTGCTTCCCTGCAGTCTACTTCTCCATCTCCCTCAGATCAGATGATCAAAGAACTCCCGGAGAGCGTTCTTGGCCAGAGCTGCAACATAAAAATGGAAGTAGGTGAACCAGAACCAGAACAATATTTTTCTCTTGGGTAAATATTACTTTTATAAGAGTTGTATATTTTTTTTTTCCAGCTCCTACAATGTGTTACAACACAGAAGCCAGACTAAACAAACGAATAAAGACACTAACATATCATAGAATATTCTTCACTGTTTTTTCTGACAGTTTTTTGATGTCCCTTAAAAATGAAAATGAGAAAATATCAAAATGTATTAAAACATAAGCTCTTTTAGGGTTTTATTTTTATTATATTGCTTATAGTTTAATATATCTTTTTCTTTACTCTCCCTTTTTTAAGGTGACATATTCCAGTCTGACAGATCAAAAAGCGCATTAAATGCATTTGGGATATTGTCGATAGTACTGCTTCTTTTAATTATTGTTTAACTTGTGACGTCTTGATAAGACAAACTCGTTATTGCCACCATTAGGTAGATTGTGTCAGCAGCTGAAAGAGAGTTCTGTTGATTTGTCAATCACAGGAGGTCTCAGTAATGCCAGACATCAGGTAGATGCTACAGATGTTAAAACTTTCCTAGATTTTCACCAGAGGCTGAACTAGGCTAGTAACTTACTATCAGGTGGGTCTTTGTTCTCTCTTAGCAAGACTGACAGTTTTGTTCTAGTTCCAAGAGGCTGAGACTTGTGTTACAAAAATCAGTCAGACTTGGAATTCATGATAGCACTTGTCAGGGATGACATGGAATGAATAGACCCATGGAGGGTCAGCTACTTTTCAGCAGCAACTGCCTCCGTAGGGAAGTCTGGAAGACTGGTGAAAAGTGTATAAACCTGTGTTTTAGGAGATGATAGGGAACATTGTTTCCCCCAATTATCAAAATCTGCCTTGTATGATCATGGAATGTCTTTCATAGAATGTAAGTGCAGTACCTTACATTCCCTTAAGGCCAGATTGACTGGCTTTTGATTAAATGAATAAAAAAAAAAAGGAGAAAAAAGAACCCTAAACAGTGAATTTAAATGTGTAAGTCCATGAGCAGCAACCATTTGTTACTGTATGTTCAGTAGATTTATGTCCTCTGATTTGATTTTCCTCTGAGAGCTGTTTGTGTAGTTGGAGCATTCACAGTGTCTCCTGTTCGCTGTGGATTTTCTGGTGTATTTCAATTGGGATTGAAATCAGTGAAGACTTTCCTCAGTGTGGCAGTATTGAGGTGATCCTGCTTCATTGGTTGACACGTATTTTAGGAATGTAGCTATTTAGGACTGTTCTCTTTGGTTGAAATTTGCCAGTTTGTTACAAAAATACTTGAGGCAAATGGGGAGGGTGGTAGAGATGATCCTGGACCTGGAAAACCATTTCTTATTCAATTTACCAGAAATAATTACTAGTCGTTGGTAACGTGCTGAGTTGTGTGATTTTTCGTACTCTTTTATAAACATGTCATGTTCTAGGTAGGATTTTCAAAGTTTAGCCTCTAGGCAGACCTGGTATTCTAGAATGAAAGAGAGCAATTTTTCTGTTGTTTGTAGTGGGAACTGCTGGGCTCTGAGATTTGAAAATCTGACCTCTGGAGTACTGTGGTCTTTATTTCTAAAACTTATATCAATCAGGCTCAAAGTAAAATGAGAATTTAAACTTGGTGATGACTTTCTGTTCCAGTTATTTTTTATTTAATGTATTTTTTTTTTTTTAAGATATGGACATATGAAGGCTAGTGAGGATGAATGAGACGCTTGCTGATTATGCTGGTGGTTTTTTTTTTAAAATCAAAAGCATTTGCAGAAGGTGTCTTTTGAACTTAAATGATCTTATAAATAGGATGAAGATTCTAGCAATTTTTTATTATTATTATGCATGACTTATTTACTTTACACTGAGCTTCAAGGCTTGCCTCCTCTAATGAAGCAAGAAATCTATTCTTTTAAATGAAATAGAAGTATCTGGGAAAAGAACAGAGCTGCTGAAAAGAAAACAAGCTCTAGGTGTTTTTAATTTCTTATGAAAGAGATCCTGTTCTCTTTATCTTATTCTTGATCTTGCATAAATGGCTGGTTAGCATTGGTAGCTTATGATGTTGCTGTGGGGGCTGAGTGCTGTTTTTCCCTCGCATTGGAAAGAGCATTACCTGGGGAGTGGAATGCCAGCTCGGTGGGATGTTAGCACGTAGCCCTGTTTCCTTTGAGTGAAATCAGTTACGAATAATGACTCCTGCCACATATTCTGTTAAAAAGTAGAATTTGTATTGTAAGAATAGTATAATTTCAAACTCCTGGAGTAATTTCGTTGCTATGCCCGAAGTAGATTGCATTATTAAGTTACATGTTGGATTTAGTATCTGTAGGAGGGTGTTTATATTCATTTCAGAAAGGCATTTTCTTGGTATTCAGCTTGATATTCGGCTTTCTTGGTGATGAACCTGCAGCTTATCTTGAGTTAGTTAATGTAGATCAATTCTTTTGTACCTCAGATGAGCTTATGAGGGTGGTAACTAAATGAACGTGTTTATTCTTGAACAATGCATCAGATTTGAGTATTTCTATTAAACAAGGAGTATACAGTGCATCATACTAGCAACGAGTCAACATAAAATATACTTTATTTAAAAAATATCTCTAGCTCTTGTCAGCTAATCTCAGTAGAGAGGCCTTGAGAATATTTTCTCGGTAATGCAATAATACTCTCTCAAAAGTGGTTTGATGGAGACTAATTATTATTAAAATTCAAGAGGAGGTAGGCTCGTATTTACTTTATAACTTTGCTTTATAAAAACTATTTGCTCATAACTTTACAGTATCTCACTTATTATTGGGTCTGTGTGTTCTGTATATCTCAGCTAACATGAAAATTATAGTACTGATCATATACTGCTCTCTGATAAAACAGTATTTTTAAGAGGCTTGTTGAAAAGATTTCATTTTTTCTTCCCTTTAGGTGCTATAAGGTGTATTCTGAGTGTCATGGAAACGAACAAGAGACTTTGATTTATTTCCTTTAGGTCTCTTGAAGTGGTGAAACCCCTAACTCTTCCTACTGGTTTTCTTATTTTCTGCTTACAGGTGGCTCGTGGAATGTTCTTCTCA
>WEIS01006964.1:0-13059 GCA_013389965.1 Todus mexicanus | reverse complement strand
CCCCTTGCCTCCGCTCTGTCATTCTGATATGTTTTCTGAATGAACCTTATTTCTGCATGAAATAAGATTTACAGTCGGGGCTTCCAATGGGAGATTTGCCAAGTTCAGACTTTCCTTTGTGCCTGGGCGCGTCCCAACCTTTCCTCGTACGCGGCTCTGGTGCTAATCTGGATAGAAAGGGAGAGTCGGTGCCTATCGCTCGGGAGCCAGAATCAGCTCTTTGTAGTCTGAGCTTAGCGGGTTTTGCTCTGTGACCTTCTCTAAGCACTTAACCCCGTGCTCAGCCTCTTCCTCGGGTAACACCACTGACCTGCCTCACTCAGCGGGGCGGGGGGAGGATGGACGTGGAGCTTCATTAATTGCTCTAAAAATGCTTCTGCAGCCCAGAGCTGCTCTTTGGGAAGGCACCGTTTTCGCGATGCTTTGTTAACAACAGAAAAAAGAAATCAACAAACTGCACTTAAATGGGAAAAGCTTCACTTGCCATGCATGTTTCTTGAAGGCCTATTTCTGGAGAGACAGTAGTTTGCTGAAGAACCTGTGGGTCTCCAAAAAACGGCAGTATGTGAGTTTTCCTGGAGACCGAAACCGGGGCATAGTGTCCCGGCTGTTTCCTTACAGCAACTACAAGCTTGAGATGGTTGTAACCAACGGGAGAGGAGATGGGCCACGCAGTGAAGTTAAGGAGTTCCCCATGCCAGAAGGAGGTACGTTCGCAGGGTGGGGGTTTGGTGCAGGCACCCATCCTTCGAGCGTGGCGCTGGGAGAGGTTTGGGTGCAGCAGAGCCGGGGAGATGTGCCAGGGACAGTTATTGAGCTGAACCTGGGCAACATCTGGGCAGCGTCGCTGCCACACGCCATCGCCAAATACCTTTGCCACCGCGAGGTAGGTGATGTCTGCAGCTACACCTAAGACCTAACTATGGGCACTGTCTCATCCATCTAAAATAATCCCCTTTGGGTACTTGGAAGACCTCAGCAAAGAGCTCTTGGAGAGCAACGCTTGCAAAGGCTCTTCCGAGGCACAGCACCGTGCCCTTGATTTGCTGCGGGTGTCACCGCCCCACCACGGGTCAGGGAAACAGGATAGAACGGATTCACCTCGCTCAGGAAAAGGCACTAAAATCTCTGTAAGACCCCAGTGCTTTTGTTCCGAAGGGATGTCACTAATACACCCCTGTCAGGCTTTGAAGGCGAGAGTGGCTCGTTCTGTTTAAAGAGCTTGTGTCAAGGATGAACTTGAGATTTTAATTTTCTCGCTGTCGCGGGAGCTATTTATAGACACGCCGATAACTTTTTGCTGGAGCTGCACTTTCTGTGGCTGGCAACGAATCCTCCCAGAGCACAGATGGTTTGGGCACAGTACGGTAGAGAAAAGAGAAGGGGCGAAAACAGGGAGGGGCTGGAAGGAAATCCCATCTACACCCACATAAAGCATTGTGGGGTCTTCCTCCTTCTCTTCCTCTTCATCCTCCTCCTGTTGCACAAGAACAGCATCTCTCAGTCCTCTCTCCTTCTTCCTTAGCATCTTCTTGGATGCTCTCAGCATTTTCTACGGATTTTTCAATTGATCAGCCGTAATTAAGCTTGTTTACAAAGAAGAGGACTCCATCGCAGTAGGGTGGATTTCCAATAAGGTGTATTTATGGTGTGGCTGCTGAGCTGAGTGCTCCAGGCACCGAGCACTTGGGGTGCAGCTATACATTTAAGGTGCCTCTACACATTTAGGGTGCCTCTGTGCATCTGTACGTGGCATTGATCGAAACAACAGCAGCAGATTATCCTCTTGCCATAAGGAAACTTGATTTTATTTTTTTCTCCTATCCCGCTAAGCTATTTTATTGACTATATATTGGCGTTTAGGAGACCGAATGATACCCTGCAAGACTTAAAAAGCATAAATCAATCATTGGTCGCTCAGATCGGAGCCAAGTTCTTTCCCCAGTTAAGACACCGCAATTATAAGTAGATAGAATAATTTAATTCAAGAATGTATAATGCTTTCCTTCCTTTAGTAGCTCTGAAAAGCAGCATTTCCTCAGGGTAAGAATCACTGTCTATGTGCATCAGCTCCCCCTTACTGATCTCCGGACATTATAACGCAAAGATACTTTGCAATAAGAGAAGCTGCTCTACTATTTTTCACCATTCCAACAGATAAATAGATGAGACGTAAATGCTGGGCTGGGTGTGGGGTGTAAACAAGACCGGTAAAGTAGGTGTACAACACCCAGCAGGACTTGCACTGTGTCCCAGCTCCACTTCCCAGCTGTAGCATCCCTTGCGGGCGAGGGCAGCGGTACTTGGGCACGGGGCTGGGGCTGCATGGAGAGCTGCTTGGGTTCTGCTCCTGCTGCTCCAAACCCTGGGCTGGGGCATGGTTTGTGGCACAGAGTCTTGTTCCCTCAGTTTCCGACCTCCAGCGTGTGCGTGTCACCTGCGTGTGTGTGTTATCTGCGTGTGTTTACGAGCGTCCCGAGTGTATCAGTCAGCCTGCGCTCTGTACACTATTGTGAGGTATGTTATCTTGTATGTTGTTTTTTTTTTCCCCCCCTCTTCTTTCCCTCTCCTTCCTGGTCCCATCCTCCTCCCAAGTGCCCAGCTCCCCCAGGTATTTAAGAATCCGACAGCCAAATCTGGAAGTCATCAATCTGGAGTGGGATCACCCAGAGCATCCCAATGGAGTCCTCACAGGATACAACCTTAGATATCAAGCCTGTACGTTTCACACCTTATCATCTTCTTAGTGATAATAACAAAGTCATTAAATGTTTTCCTTGCTGCTAATTAGCTCCTCACCTAGCACAGAAAGCCCTCTGGAAAGAACTGGAGGCTTTCATCACGAGATGCCACACGCTCATATTGGAGAGGAGGGTGGGGGGCGGGTGCTCAGCAGTTCTCCAAACTTAGGCATTGATGGGAAATAAGTTGGATTTCAGATTTAGAAAGGCCTTTAAGCTCAGCTTGAGCAGTTTATGTGCTCAAACACAGGGGCCCTTTTGTATAAGAGATGCTGCCCAGAGCTAGCAGACTCTGCAGAGCCCCGCACCATGCCTGGGGCATCCCTGAGACCCTGGCACTTGTGCTCTCCCCTTCTTTAACCACCTACACAACCCTGAATGTCCCCGCTAGAAGATCCCCCAGCCCGTAAATCACCAGCTGCCCTGGACAAAGGGTATTTAAGAGCAGCTATAGCTCTGACCACATGCAGCCCCACAGCAACTGCAGGTTGGTCCCTGGGGCAAGGTGATGAGATAGAGAGCCCAGAGTATTTCTGAAACAAGGCTGAAGCCACCACGACCTGCCTTTCCTCCCTAGTTAATGGATCCAAAACGGGCCGAATCTTGGTAGAGAACTTCTCTCCCAATCAGACAAAGTTCACCCTGCAGAGGACAGACCCCATCTCGCGCTATCGCTTCTTCCTGCGCGCACGGACCCAGGTGGGAGAAGGAGAGACCCTAGTGGAGGAGTCCCCAGCCTTGCTGAACGAAGGTATGTGCAGCAGCAACAGCTCCTGGCTTTGCTGCGGGGTCAGGGGGGTGATGGTACATGTATCAGCCAGGATCAGGTGGTCCACAGAGCAACCAGTACCGGATAGTTACTGGTGCACAGCTACTAGCTAGTGCAGAGTTAGATAAGAGAGACCGGTCAGGACCAAATCCAGCAGCAGAAATGTTCCAGAGGTGACTGGGGGGGGCTGTTCTGTGCTCTCAGGAACCATCTGGCTGCCCCCCAAGTAATGAGCAGGACATCTTGCTCTCCTCTTGCTGAAGGTGAATTTCTAACCTGCTCCTTCACAGTCTCTGTACGAGCTAAATAAGAGGCAGATGTGGGTGATTTTTACCCAGCTAGAAGAGGGAGCAACAGCTGCACCCCCCAGGCAGTGAACCCCAGGCTGGGGCTATGGTGCCACCTCCCAGTCCCCCCGTTACCAGCAGCTGCCCTGACCCTCTGAAGCGAAGCCACAACTCCCAGATTCATAATAAGATAAGATGCCCATTGTGGCACATTCATCAAACTAAGTGAAAGTTCAGGAGCCCTGAGGGAACTGGAGGAGACAAAAGCTGGCTCTTTCCTTTCTTCAGCGCTCGCTAAAAGACCTGTGATTTGGTTAGCCCTCTGAATTAATGGAGGTTTTGTCTCCTTCCCTCCAGCTCCCCCTCCCCAGCTAATGGCTCAGAGTAGGAAAAGTAATTCCTCCTGATGAGCCAGTGGCGATGAAACGCTTCCCGACACCTCTTAGGTGGGCTCCAGCGTTGCTAACTGATGTGACAGGATGGCAGAGGGGGCTGCATACGCTATGGGGAGGGGGAAAAAATCAGCTAAGTTACACCCTGGCAAACATGAGAGGGGATAGCACAGAATCACAGACTGTTGGGGATTGGAAGGGACCTCGAAAGCTCCTCCAGTCCAATCCCCGCATTGCCACAGCAGGATCACCCAGACCAAGTCCCACAGGAACTCGTCCAGGCAGGTTTGAAACATCTCCAGAGAAGGAGCTATGACATTGCTTTACAAAGGAGCTTGGCTGAACACGCTGTCTGTTAAGAGCACAGGGTTGAAGTTGTTGGTGCTGACAGTCGAGTTGTTTCATCTACGTTTGCTTTCCTGGGTTTGTTTCTGTACACTGATAATGGAGACCGTTAGCAGAGTGCAGCTAAATACCAGCTGTAATTAACCGCTGGTTAATACTGGTTCCCTGATTTGTACGAGGGCAGAGCAGGTCCAGCGTACGCCAGCGTCACAAGGTAAGGTCTTGGTCTGGGATGCTCCCGCTGACGGGACAAGCTGCTGCCACTTAGCGAAAGGAGAAATTAATGTAGGTTACAGTCTGGAGTTTACAGAAACATGGCAAAGTTTGACCTCCAAACGCGAGACCCTGAGGTACAACATGACAGAGGCGAGTGCTGTTAATCACAGAACGGTTTGGGCTGGAAGGGACCACCGAAGGTCATCTAGCCCAACCCCCCCCTGCAGGGAGCCCAGACATCCTCAACTAGAGCAGGTTGCTCAGAGCCTCTTCAAGCCTGGCCTTGAATATCTCAAGGGATGAGGCCTCCACCACCTCCCTGGGCAACCTGTGCCAGTGTCCCACCGCCCTTATGGGAAAGAACTTCTTCCTAACAACATCCAATCTAAATCTACTCTAAAACCATTGCCCCTCATCCTAGTGACGGGTGTGTAAGTGCCATGAGCAGCCCTAAACGCTCGCTTTGATATGAAGGTACCTGCTGTAGAGCTACGCAAAAGAGGAGTTTGGAATTTAAAAAAAAAAAGAAAAAAATAGGAAAATTAAGCCTATCAATAGATTCAGAGGTTGTTTTTCACTTGTCAGACTCACTCGCTTGAGAAGCTTAAATAAAACCCCTCCCTCTGACATTCTGTGCCAAGGGCTCCAACCCACGCAAGGCAGGGCGAGCGTTGAGGTTGGAATGACGCTAGGAAAGCTCGGGCGAAATCCAGAGTGTCAAAACCCATCCTGGCTGGGATTAGGTATAAGCACCCGCTTAAGCGCTTTGTTTAACCCACACCACTGGCGGCTGTGCTGCCGAGCTGGTGTGTGGTTAACTGGTAATCTCCATCTCCAAGGGGATGTCCCTGCTCCCTCTGCCCTGCGCGAGCGGCGCCGGTGCGCGGGAGGGCGACGGGTTGTAGCTAATGCATTTATTATTTCCTCTCTCTCTCTCTCAAGTCTCTGGTGACTGTGTGCAAGTGGTGCCGAGTCTCTCTCGTTGGTGTGTTCTTGGTTGTTTTTTATGTATTCCTCTGTTTTCTCTTCCTTTCTCTTCTATGCTCTCCTCGTATCCCCCTCTCTATCCTTGGCGCTGCCCTCTGAAGCCACGCCAACCCCAGGTACCGTACCAGCCGGAGGAGGTAACAGGCATGGGGCAAGGCTCCCGCCACGCTCGCTCGCTCTAAGCATGCACTCCGTTAACCCTTTCAATGGGAAGCTGAAGTGTCAGGAGTCTAAATTGGCCATATGAAATGAGGGTGGGGAAAAACAAAGCCCTCCCCACCCAGGCAGAAGGGACGAGAGCAGCTCCACGGGGAGAGGTCTCCAAAGATCAGACTAACTCTGAGCGGGGCTTACCAGCCTCCCAGATGCCTCGTGATAACTAAACCCACCGAACGCTGCAGCTGCCACAGACTCTATGAGCTAAACCGAGTCGACTTGCCCTACTAAAGAGGGGGTTTTTTTAATCCCAGGTCTGCACAAAGCCCTCTCCCTTTTTAAGCCTCAACATTCCTGCCCTGCAAAAGGCAGAATATTTCGCAGCCGGGCGTGACACGGTGGTGCCCACCCTGTACCCGTGCTCTGCCCTGAGGTACTTTAGCTGCATTTTTACCCCCAGGAGCCTGAGCTGGTGCTGCTGGAGCAGCTGCTTCCCTCGGCCACGCTGGGCTGGGCTGCAGCATCCAGACACCACGTACCTCCCCGTGGGTCTTCTAGGGCTGCCAGGGCTCTCGGGCAGGAGAATCCTTTTGTTTCCAGGTACCCATTGAAAGGGTTAAGGACGACGTTTGTGCCCCAGCTGTGCATGTCTGCATGCGAGGCTACTGCTGGCTTTGCCCTCGATTGCCAATTTCTACAGCAGCGTTGAAGCAGAGAGAGACCTGTTCTTGGAACGGGGTGGGGGCAGAATCTCCACCTGCTTTCGAGGAAACCCAAATCCTCAGCCTACCCGAGTGTCAACCTTGCAAAGCCCAAAGCATAACTTCTGGTTGTCCCAACGAGGGACTCCCACCTCTTACAAAAGCTGCAGACGTGATTTTTTTTACCCCTCCATCCCCCTCCAAGCCGATATTGAAGGCCAAGCTCAGCAGGGGCAGTGCCAGGGGACGCAGCCAGCCAAAAACACCCTCCCCACGAATGCTGTGGGAAAAGCTTTTGGTCTGGAGCAATCGCGCTCGTTTGCCCCACGCCAAGGGCTCTGTAAGAGGTCAAGGTGGTGCTTTGTCTTTGCTGGACACAGCCCTGGGGCTGCCGGGGCTTCCCAAGGGAGAGCAGCTCCTCAGGGAAGACTTTTCCCAAGGGATACAAGTGCGGGACCTGCTCTCTGCACCTCTAGTTTTTGCTTTCCTACCTCTTAGATGTTTCTCCTCCTTTTATTTTGTTGCAGCGATGTCTGTCTCTCCTCAATATTATTTTGCGGTTTCTCCCTTTCTGGATAGACGCCGATCTTTTTCTTACTCTATTTTTTTCTTCCNGGAGGATTCAAAGCCCAGTAGGGCGCAGCAGGACCCGGCGCTCAGCCCTGTCTTGCTCTTGAGCTGTTGTCATTTCTCGTTGTCATTTCTCGTTAGGACACGGGGCGGGCGAGGGAGCGGTTACACAATTCGAGCGGTGTTTGTCCCGAGAGCCTGTTTCTCTTCCTACCAAGTCCGGGTTTCGAGTGCGATACCGCTTGACCTTACTCGGAAGATTCATCTCCGCTCAGTGACCTGGATTTTTTTTGTAGGTTTTCATGGATTCGCAGCGAAAGTTGTCTTAAATTGCAGTAAAACGCCCTTTGCCATGGGCTGCCAGGGCTAAGAAAGAATTTAAAAGGCCTTATTTTCTATTTTTGCAGGGGTAACCCTACACACACTGAGGGGCATGGCTGGTTTGTGTGCGTAGGAGAAATTGGACCAGCTTGATGAAATCAAAGTGAAGCACTGGGGTTTTCCCTTAGGAAAGGCTCTATCTTCACCTGGCTTAGGCTTTACCTTTCCTAAGCCAGACCTGGACAGAGGAAAATAGAGGACTAAAACAGCTCTAAAAAGGGCTCTTCTTTAAATTAGGAATGAGAAAATATCAAAATTAGATCCTATCCTACCCGTGCGTATGGAAAAACATCATCAGGGACCAGAAATCATAATGGTCTTAGACTTTAAGAGAAAAACATTGACTTTTCTCTCTTCCCTCTTGTCTCACCGTAATTAGGAACAGGAGGAGCAAAGCCTTATTGTTTGTTTCAGAAAGGGACAGCAGCAGAAAGAAAGACCTGCTGCCCCCTCCTTCAGAGGCTGCTGAATTGCTCCTTTCTTTTCTCGCATCTCTTACAATTATCAGATTTATCTTTACGCTTAAAGACTTCACAATTTCCTCCTGTTGTTAAAAACCGGGAGAGGGCAAGAGGGAAAAAGAAAAAAAGAAAAAAGAAAACAAGAAGAAATCCCCGAAACGATATTTGGCTAATCGTCAAAATCCATGAAAAATTCATCCAACTTCTCCAAGCCTAATTATTTTGTAGACACACCCAAGGGAAAGCTGTTACTCCAGCCTAACAAACACATTAAAAGCACCTTTAAATAATTAAAGAGCAGGAGGGATGTGCATTGCTTCCTGTGTTTTGCAAAAAAACCCCACCCCAAATATGCAATGACCCCTTGAACTGCTCCACAACCCCAGAGCAGGATTTGAGTCTCTCTCTCTCTTAAGAGGGACTTTTGCTCATATGATGATTCTTCTCACTTTTATTTGTTTAATTTGAGCCTCGTAGTGTTTTAGTGTAAGGTTTGGGCTCTTTTCTTCCTGGTCCATTGATGCTGGCAGGAGCCAAGCTGCTGCAAAGAGCACAGTGCTCCTGCTGCAAGCATCTTGCTCGTTACTTAGCCTATTAATTGCTACAGCCGCAGCCTCCCGTCCATTGAAGCAGCAAATCCCCCCTCCCCTCCCCGTGCCCCTCGCTCCCCATTACCTGGCAGGATAATGCATCCTGCAGACAGCAAACGCAATCTCTGCCTCGCAGAGATGGGGCCCGTTAATGAGCTGAAGGCTCCTTTAGACGGTTCCCGGAAGATGAGCTGGGCTACAGCGGGGGCAAGAGGATGGGAATTGCTGGCACTTGGCTTTTACATTGTGGTGGGTTTTTGTTTTTTTTTCCCCTGGTGTTACTGGGGCGATTTCCAACCCGCTGGTTTTCCAGGGTGCTGCTCTGCCCTGCAGTTAGGGCGGCAGCCCCTCCTCTGCTTTCAGAGAGGGGGGAATTGGACTAAATGATGACCTTTAAAGGTCCCTTTCCAACCCCAAACGTTCTACGCTTCCATAAAACGCCAGCTGCTTGCTCTTGTACCTCGACTTGAGGCAACTCATCCAAGCCCTTTGAGCAAACCTCACCTTGGGAATGCGGAAGAATTAATTGAGCTACTCCGCAAAGCTCAGAAATGTTCTATCTGACGGAGTAGCACAGCTACATATTTATTTATTTATTTATTTTTAGAAAGAGGTGTGTGATTTCTATATTTTCCAAATGAGCAGGTCTGGAAACCCCAGCCTGGACTCCATCCCACCCCTTGTCTCGTCCCCTCTTTTGCTGCCGGGAGCAGGGCTCTGGCACTCCTTCATTAGTCCCAGTGGGGTGGGCAGTGAGTGGGGGACCCCCCAGGACTCCCAGGGAAGAGCTGCTCCCCTGTAATGGGGCGCCCTTGTTTTTTGGGGACACTGGAGTGCTCTGATCTCGGTCAGAACTGGCTTTTATCTGCCCCCAGACTGAAATCAGCCCTCATTAGGGGCTGGATTTCAAAGCCTAGGAAATGCCCCTTATCTTCTCTCCCCCAAATCTCCCCAGCTGAGCTTTTCTCCCGCCTACATCTCATATTTAAACACAAATGAGGCTGTCGCTTTGAATCCCAGGGCAGCTTAGGACTAAATCCCCTCACGGCCTCAGCGCCGCCTTCCCAGCGCCCGGTCCCATCCTGCAGCCCATGGATGCTCTCCCCATCCTCCCCTCTCTGATCTATTGCTTTCCAGACTCACCCCATCCCACTTTTTACCTGTTCCTAGCCCTGCCAGGATCATTTCTGTCCCCTGGCTCCTCGAGCTCATGCAGGGACCCGCTGAGGAGCCAGCCTGCGTTATCCTGATGCAATGTGCTAGCCCTGCTCTCGGGGATCGCTTCCAGTGGAGCGCTGGAGCTGGAGCAGGGTGGCCAAACCCTGCCTGGCATCACTGCCGGCAAGAGCTGGGCACAGCTCGGAGCAATGCTTGATCGCTTCGGTCCACGCAGCGTCCAGGAGGGTCTTGGCACCGCAGCTTCACCTGGTGCGCGTGTATCTGCGTGTTAAGGTATAAAGCTGATCCCCTAAATGCCAGAGAGCGAGGCTTTGACTTAACCCAGACCATCTCTTCCCATCTTGGCTCTAGAGCAGCATTAAAGCTGAATCTTGTCTTCTGCTGAAGCCGTTAGAGCGGTGCCGGGTGCTGCAGGCAGCCCTCGAAGGTGCTGCGCAGGAAAGGCATGATGCTGAGACATGGAATGGAGCTGGGAAGGGGCTCGTATTAAGTTTTCCACCATCTCCTGCCTTTCAGCAGTTCCTTTGTGCCTTGTTGGGTGCTATTTTTTCCTGAGAGGGGAGCCAGGGATTCTCAGGGGAGGCGCTGGGACTGCATTAGCTAATAACGAGTTTGCTTGTGTACGCTGCAAACCTACCCAGGAGCCGCAGCTTCATCTGGTTAATGGGGACGTTAACCCGGTGACACTAATTTCTTAACCTTCTGAAAAAACCCCGCTCCGACTCAGCAGAGACGGATGTTAACGCTTCTCAAGCCGAGAAAAGCTTTGGCAACTCAGAGCCTGAGGACACAGCAAAGCCCTTGACCAGCAATTGGGTGAAAGAAACACAAACCAGTGAAACCCCCCAACGCCCCGGTTGCCGTGGCCGGGTCCGGTACCTGAGAAACGCCCGAGGACAAAGCCGTGCTGCCACTTCCCACCCAGGCTGGCTCTTTTCCTTGTCGCCACCATCCCCAGTCCCCCTCTAAGCCCCTCGCCCGGCCGTGGGGCAGCGGCGGGCTGCGCGAGGCGGGTGCTTTGTGTCGGTGGTTGCGCTGCTGCATGAGGCTGGTTGCGATTCTGGGTCTGAGCCGACGCGCTGCTCCCCGCGGGGGAACCCCTCGGGCTGGGCTGCTGTTTGTGGGACCGTGCTGGTAACTGTGGTTTTCTTGCAGCCGCGGTCGGTAGGGAGCTGGACTGAGCGACCTCCTGCTCTTCTCTGCTGCTGGATGGCTGGGAGGGTGGAGGTGACAGGGGTTGGCGCTCCTTGGGGAGGGACTGGGTGAAAAAGCAAGCCCTGGTTGGGTTCTGGGCCACCTTTTAAAGCCCCTCCCTAGAGCTCTTGCTGTTTGGGGGTGATATTTAGAAGAGCCAGTTGCATTTCCCTAGCAGGAGGGGGAGGGTTGTAATCCCTCCATCTACACTAACAGTAAGTAAATACTATTTAATGCAAGCGGCAGAGGGTAAATCTCCCCTCATCTACCTCAGGTAGTTTAAGCAGCGTTTCAGCTGCATTTTCTGCTGGCAGATTTTCAGGCCCAAGCCAATGGACTCCACTCTGGGGGTGTTCAGGACCCTCTGGACCACCCTGTGGGTGCAGCCCAGGTGAGATGGGGGCTATTTAGAAAACAAATTGCTCAGACTTTCCCCCCCTCCCTGGAAAAAGACCCCTGGGGGTCCCCGCTCTGCCAACCCCTTCCTCCTGATTTAAATGTAAATTGCGAGGGGCAGCGATGGCAAAGAACCATCCATCACTCACCCACCAGCTAAAACCCACGCGGATGCTGAAGCCGCCCCACCAGCCGACTGCAGCATTAGCACAGAGACGAGCTGGGATGGAAGCAGCCGAGAAGCTGAACTGGCTGAACTGGGAGCTCAGAAATGCTGGAGGAGTAGTCCAGGGGCTGCTGCATTAACGTAATTGTGACTTGCCTGGCTCACCACAAATGGGATTGTTACGCTTCCTTATGAGATAAATCCCATTTCTGATTTCAGGGAGCTCTCTCAGCGTAGCTCCACGCAGGGGGACAACGGGGTGAGGGCAGCCTGACCTGTGCACCTCCAAACACCCCTCGTTTGCCTCCTGTCTGGCGATTTAAGCCCAGTGGGGTGGTGGTGGGGCACCAGTGGCAGAGCAGAGGCAGAAGAGAAGCAGGTCGTTCAGCCCTGGGAAAGGGATCACACCGGTGGGTGCAGAGGAGCAGCTCGCTGGGGGCAGCCCCCTGCTCCTCCTCACCCCCAGCACCGTTCCCTGCCACTCGGCCGGGCGCGTGGTTGTCCCCACACGAGGATGGGGTCGGGGAAAGCGATTTATCCTCGTGTTTCCCGGTGCCGTTTGCTGCCTCTCTCCCCAGCCCCCCTACCCCTTCGTGCTGTGCTGCTTCTTCTTGTGTGCTGCGCGCCGGGGGTTGGCGAGCGCGAGCCCCGAGGAGGCGCCGCCGCGTTTCAAAGCCAGTGTTTCCCTCTCCCAGCTGCAACTGGGCCGCCTCCAACTACAATCGATCTAACCAGTACTACTCCAACAACCCCAACTACCACCACCACCACCACCGACACAACTACCACAACTACCGACACTACTACCACAACTACCACCACAACTACCACCACAACTACCACCACCACCACTCCAGCCGCCACCACCCTACCCGCCACCACCGCCGCCAGCACCACAACAGCTCCAGAGAGGGCTCCGGCAGCCACCACAAAGCAGGAGTTGGGTACTGCGCTTTCCTTTTCCTCTAACCCCTCTAACCCTACCAGGACCTTCCCCCGCGTCTTGCTCAGGGTTAATAACACGCACGGGCAAAATTCAGCCTCCGCGCGCCCTCGGGAAGGGCTCTGCCAGGAGCTGGAGGTGGCCCAGGCTCAGGAACCCCGGTGGCCTCTGAGAGTTTGGGGGGTCTCTGTGCCACCCTCCCGGGCTCAGCCTCCAGAATAACGCGGCCCTCCCCGGGGTGTCGCGATGCTGAATTAGTGCCGGTGTTTGGGAAGGAGGTGGAAGCCCTTACGCAAGCTCTCAGAAGTATTCTCTTGTATCTTCTGGCCATTCAGAAGGGTTCTGTTACAATTCTAGAAGGTGTCGCTTCAGATTTAGCCCATCGAGCGTTACCTAAGAGACCTGTCATCATTTATACGAGTCTTTTGGTTTATGCTGCTGCTCTTTGCGATGGCCGTAGCCCACAGGAGAGCTGGGGAGGGGGAGTAGGTTCCAACATGCAAGTGTGTGCCAGGTATTTATCAGGTCAAGGTACGCTTGTAGGATGGGAGGATCAAGCTCTGGTTTGAATCATAGAATAGAATC
>WEIS01006961.1:2841-14495 GCA_013389965.1 Todus mexicanus | reverse complement strand
GCTGCTTGATCAACTGAGATCAACTGAACAAAGACCAGAGATGCTTGGAGAACACCTAAAGAAAGGCCTTCGCTCACTGAGTTAACTGAATAAGGCTCTTCATGGTCCATGGTAACATACTTACAAAAAAAAAAAAAAATCATTTGGTGATTTGATCTTTTTCTCCTTTTAAATCTGAGTTTTTCTAACAGATGTGGGAATTGAGCATTTCAGTCCTCATTTTCCCCAAACATTATCAAAGGGTCATAACACAGTTCCACATAGAAATGTAAGGAAAAACTCTAATGAATATCCATTATAGATGTAAAGATACAAAACTGCCTGTTTTCAGCATTAAAAGTAAAGGAATATTTCAAAGCAGCTTTTCAAATTGGACTAAAAATACACTACACAGCATCTAGTTTATAAGTGTTGTTTCTGACAGGTAGTCTTCATCCTTTCATTGGAGATTTCAAGGACACAACTACAGTAAGGTCAGAGATGTTAAGTAGTCTGGACACAGAGGAAAAAATAAGTCAAGCAACACAAAGCAGCCTTGGGTTGTTTGGGGGTTTATTGCAAATGAAGAAATGTACCATAGAAGTCTCCTACCTGCCTGACACTTTGCACCTCCTGCAGTCAAGAAGCAAAAGGCACATTAAACAGCTTTAAGATTCCTATCTAGAAGAAGCCTAATGTTTCCTATCCCAATCCAAAGACAGAGATCCCAACCGGGAAAGCTATAAAGCAACTACTTGGGTAAGATTGGTGAAATTATAGTTATTTACTTTATGCCAGTTCAAGCCCAAACTGTAAATGCTTATTCAGTCTTCTTACAGCTTTAACAACTCAGGCAAGCAGGATGATGACCACCTTTCCAGGGCTAAGCTGCCATTTACTACTGATTAGAATTAAATAAAAGCAGAAAGACAGATTTGGAAAACCTAAAGTACTTTCAAAAAACTACACTCTGCTCCAAGACCTAAAACAGTAATAGACTCTCACAGGAATAGCTATTTCCCTGGTAAGATAGTGCAATAATGCAATTATTGCCATTTAATTAATTTATACTCTCAAAATGTCTCCTTAAAATTTCTAAGTATTTGGCCTTAACATCAAGAGAGGATTTTCTGCCCCAGTTTGCCATAGCAACTCCTGCAACAAATGGCAGTTGTCTATAAAAAGTGGTGGTTCTTTGAGCATGCATGCATGGTTTAGTATGGTTTGTTTTAAAGCAGGTCAGAGCACAACGGACCTTTTCTGCCATGTAGGATTGAACACTAAGAAATCTCACTTCAAGGCTGCCATACTCCTCTGCAAAATGAAATGAAATGACACTGCTGCTAAGTCTGGATGTAATTACAGATATGAAAGGATGGCTGTGAAAGTTTGCCTGTATCTTCCTTTTCCTCTTATACTATAGATGTATTTGCCATACAGCTGTTAACATCCTGAATGAGTAACATGTAGCAGATTTAACATTTCCTTTCATTTTGTTTTAAGTGTTAGTATACAGTGGTGGCTGTTAAAGCACTTTTACCACTAAAGAATGAGACTTTTGTCTGTATTGCAGGCAGAGCTCTCTCTGTCCACCTGTGCAGCCCCAGGCAAAAACTACACTGGGAAGCCTTGACCTCTGGCCCAACAAGGACACTTAGTAGGGCTAAGGGTAATCCCAACTCCTTGGTCATTCAGTTTCTTGAGCTGTTTGAAGCAATCATTACCAACTCAGCTACATTTTGTGGTCATATTATAAAATGAATCATTGTTCAACAGTCCAAGATTGCTAAACTCATTTTATGTGTGGTTTAGAGTAGAGTCACTGGTTGCTCAGACCCCTCAGAGTTGTACTCCCTCCAGTCTAGTCACAGCAGGGAAAGTGCTCATCTTTGGCACTAGCCCAAATGTAGGATGGTGTAACAGAGCAGAATTTGGCCTCTAGTACTTGTTCTCACAAACTCCCCACAAGCTAGCCAAGATTTTTTTTCAGCCACTTCAATCTGAAGGACTTTTACCTCAGGCAGTCTCTTGCTTTTGTGCAGTCTTAACGTGACAACTTCTGGGAACTGAAATAATTACCACTCCTTTTGAGGAACTCTGGTTACACCCTCCCAGTGTAACTTCTCACTACATGTTCCTATAGGCACAATTTGTGTTTTAAGAGTGCCTGTGGAATATTTGATGTTGGGACTTGGTAGGAGTAAATGAATGCTGTATTATTCACCCTGGTGGTACTGCAGCAGTTGCTCTGAAATTTTATAATGCTGTGTATTGCTGTAATGACATCATATGACATCATCAATCTCCCACTATTTCTAAAGCTTCTGATGAATGTTTCTATATAACCACCTTGCTAGTAAATGAAAAAAGTTAATCAAAGAAAAATCCTGTGCATTTCTGCACTATTTAAAAGTCTACAGACAAGTACTAACCACCTTATGCTTTAAAATAAAAACTCTTAACCTTAAGTTCTAAAGAAAAGAAGGCACCATTTTGATTTATGGATGCAGTTGGACAGGTAACCCTGCTTTTTTATAAAAACCTCATAAAGAAAGCTCCTCTGCAAAATATGTGAATCTTAATTTCAAGCAATATTTCTAGCAAGTTCTCTGAAAACAAAAAGTTACTGTATTTCTCTTACTACATCCAAGTGTTTATGATATTTCAACCACAAATAGTCCAAATTAACAAATACTTTCCCTTCTTTTAAAACCTTCCTACATACATAGATGTATTAGTCAAGCTAAAGACCAGTTTCTCGGTCCTTGCCCAAAAGGTGGATATCTGCTATCCCCACTTTCAGTGAAACACGTACACAAGGACACCTAAAGCAACAACACCATAGTCTATTGCAAAGCTCCTAACCTCAGGCTTAATGTGTCTCCCTACTCTCTGCAGCTTTCTCCTTCCTCCAGTCTTAGAAAAGTACTTGAAAAGAGGTCAAATCTTACCTATATTAAAATAAACATGCCTCCTCACTTTAAGTTTTAGAGCTCCCAATGCTTCTGTCCACCAAGGACACAGGTCATCTTTCCCCATGACTCTGCAGAGGTAGTAGGATTCCTATGGGTAATTTCTCTTTTATTGTCCCAGTCTAAGTCACCGTGTCTCAGATATTCACACAAGAATCACAGAATATCTATGGTTGGAAAGAACCTCCCAGATCACCAAGTACAACTATACCCACAACAACAAAAACCTAAATACCCTGATCAAACACGAGTTTGAAAAAACCACAAAATAACCCACCACATGCCTGCCTCTAGAGCATGTCCTGAAGCACCACGTCTACACATTTCTTAAATCCCTCCAGGGACGGTGACTCAATCACTTTTTTTGTAAAAATTTCTTCCTAATATCTAATCTAAACCTCCCCTGCTGCAACTTCAGACCATTTCCTCTGGTTCTGTCATTATTTACTAAGAAGAGGCCAACACCCACCTCTCTACAATCTCCTTTCAGGTAGTTGTAGAGGGCAATGAGGTCCCCCTTCAGCTTCCTCTCCTCCAAACTAACCATGGCCAGCTCTCTCAGCCTCTCCTCATACAACTTGTTCTCTAAACCCCTCATGAGTTTGGTAGCTCTCTTCTGGACACGTTCCACCATCTCAGTGTCTTTCTTATAATGAGGGGCCCAGAACTGCACACAGTACTCAAGATGAGGCCTCACAAGTGCCTAGCACAAGGGAACCATAACTTCCCTTCTCCTGCTGACCACGCTATTTCTGATACAAGCCAGGATCCTGCTTGCCTTCGTGGCCACCTGGCCACACTGATGGCTCATATTAAGCAGCACCAGCAGCCCCAGCTCCTTTTCTGCTGGGCAGCTTTCCAGCCACTCACCACCAAGCCTGTAGCGTTGCCTGGGGTTGTTGCAACCGAAATGCAGGACCCGGCACTTGACCTCATTGTACCTCATACAATTGGCCTCAGCTCCAACCTGTTGACCAGGACTGTTGCAAAATGATGGAAAGAGGCTTGGTGAGCTCTCTGGTCAGCTCCCTAAGTACTCTTGCGTGAATGCCATCCAGCCCCATAGACTTATTAGTGTCTAGGTGCAGAAGCAGACCATTAACTATTTCTTCCTGAATTATGGAGGGGGTTGTACCATTCTCTATCCTTATCTTCAAGCTCTGGAGGCTGAACACTCTGGCGTCTTTAATGGACAGGCCTCCAGCTCATCCTGCTTGTTNAGGGCAATGAGGTCCCCCTTCAGCTTCCTCTCCTCCAAACTAACCATGGCCAGCTCTCTCAGCCTCTCCTCATACAACTTGTTCTCTAAACCCCTCATGAGTTTGGTAGCTCTCTTCTGGACACGTTCCACCATCTCAGTGTCTTTCTTATAATGAGGGGCCCAGAACTGCACACAGTACTCAAGATGAGGCCTCACAAGTGCCTAGCACAAGGGAACCATAACTTCCCTTCTCCTGCTGACCACGCTATTTCTGATACAAGCCAGGATCCTGCTTGCCTTCGTGGCCACCTGGCCACACTGATGGCTCATATTAAGCAGCACCAGCAGCCCCAGCTCCTTTTCTGCTGGGCAGCTTTCCAGCCACTCACCACCAAGCCTGTAGCGTTGCCTGGGGTTGTTGCAACCGAAATGCAGGACCCGGCACTTGACCTCATTGTACCTCATACAATTGGCCTCAGCTCCAACCTGTTGACCAGGACTGTTGCAAAATGATGGAAAGAGGCTTGGTGAGCTCTCTGGTCAGCTCCCTAAGTACTCTTGCGTGAATGCCATCCAGCCCCATAGACTTATTAGTGTCTAGGTGCAGAAGCAGACCATTAACTATTTCTTCCTGAATTATGGAGGGGGTTGTACCATTCTCTATCCTTATCTTCAAGCTCTGGAGGCTGAACACTCTGGCGTCTTTAATGGACAGGCCTCCAGCTCATCCTGCTTGTTACCCATGCTACATGCATTAGTGTCAATGGGCTATCAATTTCACCCCCATCCTCTGTCGTTTACCCCTAGGCTCATTACTGGTGGTGGGCCAGGTTTTATTTCCTTCCCCCTTCAATTCTAGTTTCCCAGACACTTCTGCGGTTACTAACCTATTAGATAGCCCTGTGCTATTATTGTCCCATGTACCACCGTTATTTAAAAGTAGGACAGTAGGGTGAAGGCTGTCCCTAGGCTCATCTCCAGTGAGCCTGGTTTTATCCTCTTCCCCCTTTGAGCCTAGTTTATAGCCCTTTCAACGAGCCCTGACAACTTCTGTGCAAGGATCCTTTTTCCCCTTTGAGACAGGTGCACTCCATCTGCTGCCAGCAGACCAGGTGCCATATAAACTTCCCCGTGATCAAAGAACCCAAAATTACAACAGTGGCACCAGTCTCTAAACCACATATTAACCAGGTGTGTTTTCCATCCCCTTTCAGCGTTTTTTGCTACCACTTGAGGGATTGATGAGAAAACCACCTCCACACCCGAGTCTTCAACTAGTTGCCCCAATGCCTTAAAGCCCTTCTTAATTCTCTTTGGACTTCTCTCTGCCACCTCATCATTACCAACTTGGATAACTAACAAGGGGTAATAAGTAGAGAGCTGCACCAGAGCAGAGAGCTTCCTTTTAACATCTCTGACCCGAGCCCCAGGGAGGCAGTAGACTTCTCTGTGGGATGGGACTAGTCTACAAATGGGCCCCTCAGAAGAGAGTCGCCTACTACAATCACTCTCCGTTTCTTCCTCATTGAGGAAGTCCTTAGGTGTGGGGGTGAGTGACAAGCCCTGGGTGACTCACTGGATGGGTCCTTATTCCCATCATCATTCCCCTCTAACCCCAGAGCCTCATACCTATTCTGCAGGTGTATCCGAGCAGGAACCTGTTTCCACCTTCCCTCATCTTCTTTTTTGTTTTACTAGTCTGATGGCACGAAGGCAGAGGACTCTCTTTTTCTCTATGTGTCTCTCAATGAACCTGCCTCTGGGACGGTTCAGGGCCCTCTTGCTCCTGGTTGCTTTGTGGCAGGTGCTCCCAATTCTGTTTCAGTTTTAGGCAGGGCAGTGCCTGGCTCCATCAGTCAATTTCTTCCTCTGCCTCTCTGATGCTCCTAAGCCTTTCCACTTCGGCTTGCAGCTTTTCAATCTTATCTTGCAGCTGTGCCACTTGGCTGAGCAGATCATCTACCTGCTCACAGCCCCCTGCTACCAGGGAGAGGCTGAGACATTCCCTGAAGCCTGTGACCCGAAGCATTGAGTCATTCTGTGAGAGCTCTGTCTGAGTTCCCACCTCCAGCAAGCAAAAAAGAACGTAAACCCAAAGCTTCTACTATGCATTACAAAAAAATAATTAAATTACTCCAAAGATTATTAAAAAATATCCTGCAAATGGATGGCTTTCATATAGGGAGAAGTGTTTTCTAGTAAACTGCCTTTGGTCTGTCCGTCCAGTAGCTAAATAACTTGCTCCAGAATAGCTGTACTGAGTTCGGTTTTCCGTATGAGGACACATCTGGAAAATTATATCTATAGAACAACCCAGATAAGCTCTGCAAACAATCAACAGGGGTTACTGATCCTATAGATCAGGTACAGGATCTATATATAGATCTGTAACATATCTTCTTCAAATACTTCTTTACAGTGAGGGTGACGGAGCACTGAAACAGGCTGCGCACCAAGGTGGTAGAGTCTCCATCTCTGAAGACTTTCAAAACCCACCTGGACATGTTCCTGAGTTATCTACTCCAGGTGGTCCTGCACTGGCAGGGAGGTTGGACTAGATAATCTTCAGAGGTCCCTTCCAACCCCTACCATTCTACGATTCCGTGACCTGAAGCTGTGCTACCTATGCTCCCAACCTGTCTACCAACAGATTGTTTAACTTCTTCATATAAAACAAGTTTGAAAAGTAGCCTGAGATACATCTGGAAATAAAAACCATGTTTCAACCTCTGCCCTCAATTGCATCAGTGGAAACCGAAAACTCCACTAACTTCAGAAGCATTTGACTTTGTTTGCACTGCTGTAACTTAAAACATGGCTTAATTTTCTTGTAAAGAATCTCTTGTGGAAGCTACAGCACCAGCAATTTTGAAAACTAACAGCATTGTGTGTTCTGATTTCGGGTTCCACATCACACAACTGGATTCCCGTCTAAATTCTGCATTTCATTTAGCCTTCACTCTGAGGCAAACCTTTCTAGTTCCATTTCTGGCCTTGGTACAGTAGTACCAGAACACTGAATTTGAGTTTCCACCATTGCAAGGATTATTTGACTCTGGGATATGCACCTTATACTTAAGTTTTAAGAGGTCAGGACGTTACCTCTACTGCTACCAGCTTTTTAATTCATGCTCTTAACTCTTCCCACTAAAGAAGCAAATCCTCAAATGAAACTGGAAATAACGGAAAGCACTGCTTCTTCACAACCTTCGCTAAACTCCATTAGCTCCCTTAAGACAATTCCAGCCCCGTTTCTGTCAATATCTGCCGTCATTAAGATGCTGAAGAGTACATGCAGTTTCAGGGAAATATCTAATCTGCTGTTTTTGCAAGTTCAAATTGCTGTGCCACTGATAGGAGGAATGGGATAACAAGATATTGCTCAATACTGAAATCTTCTTCTTTTTTTTCCGGAAAGAATTAGAAAACATATGAACTGTCCCATAATATTCAGTGGTTTGCTGAGCATGACGATGGTCCAGCCACATGCCATAGTGTATATATAGCCTTACAAGTTTGTAACACAGTGAGGTTTCTGCTTAATTTAAATCTGCTACTGAATTCTAATATCTAGTTCTCTCATTTCCCCATCTCCACACATCTCCCACCAGCACTCAGTGCCAAAGGCTCAGAAATAACAAAAGTGCCACAGGAGGCCCCAGGCGTGTTTGAAACTAACACAGACCCATGTATGATCACACTGCCACATGCCTGCACACCCAGAAAGCAGCGTGTTTCAGAGAGCAATACTGGATCCCAAAGTTACCACCATCTTCTTTTTTGTTCCCACCAAATTAAAATGCTTGTATTCTTTTCTGTTCCATCTTCTCATGCCAAAGAGTGGGTCATGCTCACAAGCTTCTGATGGAATCCTCTAAGGTTTTATTTTTTAACTCCACAAATTAAAGTTTTAAAGAGGAGGTGAGGCTCTCCTCATCAAGAGCCCCACAAGTACAAGAAAGAAAATGTCAAGAATTAACAATGCTAGGTTATTTATTATACACCCACACAGGGTTAATTCTGTTTCCGAATAGCATGCAGAAGTCTTTCCCACCCATCAGATGCGCTACTATACTTCTGTTAGCGTTCTGGCACCTCCTTCTGTATAAACATAGCCCTTTTTCTATAAAGCGTGTTATATAAAAGACTTCATCCAGCAAGCACGGAAATAAGGGAATTTTTTTGCTTCTAAATTTAAACTCATCATTCCTTGTATCAGACAGCATCTTCTTAACCCTAAATACGACATCACACAACTAGATAGATGTAAAAAGACATTTGGTAGGTGTGTGAGATCAGAGGAAACAAGGACCAGCCTTCCTCTATAAAGAAGTTGCTAAAACACAAAGACCTGAATCAATGAATGGGACAACAATTCACACCGAAATGAGAATATATCCCATCTCTCTTCCCGTTAAGCTCTAAACTGCACCTCACAGGTACTCTGGGAAAATAAGTGCTGGTTTTGTAGAAAAAACAAATGCTGTATCGATCTAAGAAGTTATTTTGTCATAAACTAATTACATTTTGTAGCTAAAAATATGTGGACTAGGGGCTGCCTATCTACTACAGGATATGCATGCTACATCTATGTTGCTCCAAATGCAAATATAGATATGCATCTTGCCATACAGCACATAGGATGGTTTTAATACTCCTAAATACAGTTCAATTAACAGCAGCTTGCATCCATATCCAGTTCCTGGATACATGGCCAGATAAAATCTAGACAAAACGCAAAGCACTTGAAGGAAAACAAAGTACACGCTGTCTATTAATTGCATGGGAGTTAGCACTGCCATCGTGTAATCCTTGGTGAAAACATGATTTTATTTTATTTTTAAATTTATTGTGATCCGTTAAAAGTCATTCCGTTTAAACAGCATTGCACAATTTCCAGTCAACTGAATCTGTGAAAAAAGCCTTATGGCTTTGTGTCAGGTCTTTCCACATTATTATGGTGCAAAGGCTACATAAATTTATCTCCTTCTAATTCTGGATTTTTTAAAATATCAAGATACTGTTTGTTGTTTTTTCTCCATCTGCAGCTAAGATTTCTCCATCTCCCCCACATGCACATGCAAAACCAGAGTTTATGCTCTAGAGACAGATAAAAAAAGAGGATTCAGGAAAAGACTTGAAGATGTCTGATGGCAATTTTGTTCTGTAACAGGCCCTCCTTCCACAAAATCCATGTTGCAAACATGGGGCACCACCGTGCCACATGAGTGCTACAGCTGAGCCTGCAACTCCGTCCCAACCTTGCTTCAACAAGAAGGGGAAGGAGTAGTGGGACAGGGGAGTTGCTGCACCTCGGTGCTGGTTACTACAGTACCAACAATCACGCTGCTGCCTCTCACAGAGACACGATGTTGCTACTGCAAACAATGTAGAAACGCTCTCTTGGCTCTCTCCTTTTTTGCTTTCTTCTTTCCCTCTTTCCTCTACAGACACACTCAAAACTGTGAAGTCCTTTCCAAATGATTTCGCTTCAGAAAGGTAAGGAGAAAAAATTTCCTGTGTTTATCATAATACAAATATTCCTTGACCTTGTTACTGAAATCACTTTGGATTATTAGATGTAAATGTTTTTTAAAAGTGTAATCAACATTTCGCCATAAATGCTGCGGGTTTTGTCTCACATCACTCAAACCAGATCTTAAAAGCTCTCTAGCTAAAAATTATTATATTTCTTTCCAGCTTGCCTTTATGAAGTATCATAATACTCTTTTGGCCCCCTTCTAGAAAAAGAAAATAAAATGCATATATACGTTGGGATTTAGACAATTTGGCACCGGTCTTTTAGTATCTGAGAATAACAATCAGCTTAACAGAAGCAGCTTTGTATCGGTAAACTTCATAATAAAAGTACTTCTGGATAAATAAATAAAATAATGTCTCTATTAAACAATACTAAGCTAATCCTTGTGATAAATGTATTCATTCAACCCTTGAAAGACCAGTAGAATATTAATTTGTTCCTTTCGGAACAATATACTTGCACTAAATAATGTAATCAGGTTTAATCTAATCTGGTTAAATAGATGTTGAGTAACATTTGAACAGCCTTGGCATCAACATTGACACAGTTCAGTGTAAAATTATAAATTTACTAAAAACCATTTTAAACTTTCAATGACAGAATAAAATTGCATGGAGGTCACGGAAGTTAAATCCTTAGTAACTGCCATTTTCTACTGAATTCTGACATAAAAGTAATATTCATTTCTTCAAGTAATACATCACTTTGTACTGGTAAATACCCAGTTGTTTCCAAAGGAGAATATTTGCTGGTTGTGCTTTAGGGGCAGGAAAGGAGATTTGTTCAAGATTCCTCCAGAAGTCCCCATCTCGGAAGGAAATTCTAACTCTGCAGCACCATGGCACCCCCTCGAGTTATGTGACACTAACAGGGCCATGGCAGGACCTACATTCCCCTTTACATCAGATAACTGCCCACCTCCAACACACTGTCCTATACATCAATCATGCTTCCCCACTAGAAATCAGACTTGTAATCCTTCACCTGTGTGCTCTAGTCTAGACTGGAACATTTCCTACCTAGCTGGAAACTACCATTTTACACACAGCAACTCACCTTTTTCTGATAAAGCAAGCTTCTGAAATCAACAGGTATTTTCTAACAAAAGGAAAGTTCCATTTTTGATTCAAGAGGCAGGTCCCACTGCTTGCATGGATGCATATAAAACATATTTCCTCTGGAACAGATTTATCCCATTTATTTTATGGGTGGGGCTGTTTTTTGTTGATTTGGCTTTCTTCGTTTCATGACAATTAGTTGCAAAACACCTTAAGATGCATTGCTAGAATGAGTGCTTGACAAACAGCACTTTGTATCTTATTGTAAGATATTCAGACACTCAATCCAAACAAATGGTGTCTGTAATAAAAATACTGTCATATATCTTCATTTGTACTAGAACAAATCAGTTTTATTTGTTCATTCTGCATTTTAGTGTCATACGTCTACTAGAAAAGATAATTTATAATTTCTTATGCAATTATATATGAAATTAAGCCATCTTACTCTGAAGAAGAATTTATAATAAAGAGACCAGGTTCAACCAGTTCTGCTGAAAATATTTTGATAGTGTCAAAAGAGACAGCATAAAAATCTTTAGTATTTTAACAAATTAACACATGCCTTTTGGGTAAAGTACTGTATATGCTGTTAATCTTTTAATTAGGTTCTCAATTTCACATACACATTTGTGGTAGGGGGGACTTTCAGTGATCAGAAAATGTAAATGTATGGTGTTGCTATGTTCTTTTAGCAGAGATATCAGGGGAAAAAACCACAACGAACTAGTATGTGTAGCCCTCTATTTAAAAGCTCCACAATAAAATATTAATAAAGCTTTGTGAATATTAGTAACAAAATACCATTCTTTATTCTTTTAAGCAGACAAATACAGCTTTCAGACTGACAAAACAAACAAACAAACAAACAAACTTGTTCTCCGTGGTCAAGCCACAGAAAA
>WEIS01006954.1:0-14299 GCA_013389965.1 Todus mexicanus | reverse complement strand
CTTCCATTGCTATCATGGAAACATGACTGATTTTCAGCTCATAACACACCAAAAGTTGTTGGTGCTTGATATGGAACTGCCTGCAGGGGTGACTTCAGTGGATGCCGAAAGGGAGCTTTGTCCTGTACTACAGTGACCTCTGTTGCTTACAGAAACGTGGTGTGAGATGGCAAGTATGCAGGACACATATCTATTTTCTATGTGGATATGTACACGTTTATCAGTGAGTGTATTTACATACGTATATATTGCTGTAAGATTGTATCGATATACAATGAGGTAGCAAAAAAACAAGTCACTGTTTTTGACTACAGATAAATTTATCTTGCCAAAATTACAACCAAAGATACAGCCAAAATAACTACTGGGTTTATCAAGTGTAAGATTATTGATATTAAGAGATTTATATAAGCTTTGATGAAGGTGGATTTGGCCCAAAGGAGGTATTTGGCCAGCTTCCAATTGAATTAGGCCAAGTCACGCCAAGCTATTACAGTAAGAAACTACACTCATTAAAATCAACATTGGTACCACTTACTCCAGTAGTAAATTTGACAAATGTGCTTTGTATGCTTCCTTTAAAATCCAGTCTGGACTTTTTAAAAAAAATCACTCTAAAATTTTATTTAGCCAAAGGTGAAAACAGCATCAGTAACTCAAAATGAACACGCACAAATATTTACAATCTATTCAGACTCAGCTCCTATTCAAAAGATTAATTTCCAGGCAGAACGTTTCCACAGCCTGCTTCTTCTGCTTTTGAGATAAGAGTGTTTGGGATACGCTTATTTCTCAAGGTGGGAAAGGATCGCTTTTTGATATTTCTGTTTCAGTGGGGTTCAAAGGCCTGTTTGTGCTGAATTCTGCATAAAGACAGAGGGAAAACCCAGTTCTGGAGCTACTGAGGCTGAAAATGGAAGAAAATACATTCCTTGGGAGCTCTTCTCCAAAGCTGCTGTGGGACTCCTTTGCTGTGCACTGCCTCTTTGAGCACAACACATCCATTTCTGCCTAGGGAGTCTCTGAGGGACAGGTTGGCCGGCTATCACCATACTGGGCTTCTTCCCGCTCTGTAACTGTGTCAATCTGTTAGCACAGTCCTCTAGGCCTGAACCCTAGGATTACACATCATCTTGCTCAAGAGCATCCACCGAGGATGCCACCTTTGACTTTTTCTGCTTAAGCTTAAGCTCTTCTTCTGGACTTTAGAAAAGGAAAATCCAAACCTTCCTGTCTTGTGCTAAGACTCATCTTTCTGTAAAATTAGGAAGGTTTTTTTCTAATATTTACCCTAGACTATTTTTTCAGAAAAGTAACCTGTTTTTTTCTTGCCCTGTTTTCAGTGGGCATGAGGAATGCTTCTTTTCCACTGCCTCCAGAAAAATCTTCATTCTGGAGGGTGGTTTTCCCACCTGTTCCCCCCTTCTCTTTTTTTAGACCAACCATCCAGCATTCTTCCAGCATTTTTTTCAACCATTTCCTGAAAGTGGTCATATGTCTCTGAACTATGAGACAAATACCTCGTGGCACCAGTTATGGCTGAACAAAGGATTTGAGACAGCCGTAAAGCAATTTCCTGGAACTTTGTAGAGAAACATTTCTGAAAAAGAGGTGAACTAGTGAAGAAGCTGTAAACCGTACACGATGGTGGGAGGAGAACCACTGCCGTGAGACCCGCACACGGCATTGCCGCCAAAGGAGATGTTGAGCAATGCATGCTGCACCTCACAGCCCTGGAATTATGTTACTTTGTGGACAAAAATAGGGTTTGGGTAGATAGAGCATGCACAGGATAACTCCAGAGTATTTCAGAAAACTAGGAGATTACTTCTGTAAACAGTTACTGCTCATTATGACAGTTTGCACCACGATAAACACAGATAATTAATGTCACATATTGGCTGATTCATAACACTTACAGAGATACAATATGGAAATGACATCGGCACAGTAAATTCTAGTAGGGTGTGTGAAGTTGTCTGCCCACACACGATTAATAAATGTGTTAACAGTTTACAACGCCCTGTGTTCTGTGAATACCTCACTTCCTCCCCTCCTCATCCTCCAAAGACTACCTGTAACTTCCTGATAATCCGCAGCTGAGTCACCAAACAGCCCTTTTAAAGAAGAGCTACCCTTAAGAAAACATCATCAGCCTCATTCTGTAATATTTTTCCCAATGTGAAAATTTCACCTTTCTTCAAATGAGCAAATGCTGCTAAATCTGTGGGTTGCTTCTAGAGAAATGCCTACACACATGGTATTGCTCTGTGCTCGTTTTTTGACCTGGAAGTCATGAAGGGNAGACCCTCGTGATCCCTCAGCTTTATACCGAATATGACGTATATGAATATGGAATATCCCTGTTGGCTAATTTAGGGTCACCTGTCCTGGTTGCTCCTCCCTAAAGGTGCAGCCTTCTCTTTTCTGCACCCCCCTGTGTGGTACACGAAGTCTATCAATGGCCTTGGTGCACATACCAATCCTTGGTACTAACTATAAACATGGAGCGTTGTCACTGCTAGGAGCAGACTCAGTCTCTAAACATGCTGCTAAATTCAGACAGACTTAGCTGAAAAGTAAAAGTCATAGAACAGAATTTCTGTTCTAACCCAAACCAGGACAATCACCTACAGGCATTTTAAATGTGTTGTGCAAGCACACACTCTTAAAGAAATAGGTGATACTGCAGCTTCTTGTTGCAGCACACTCTGTGGTGTCAAACTCTTTTCTTAGCTGGTCTGCAGATAAGCTGTGGAGGGTTCCTGACACAGATGTTTAAATTGACGTGAGGTGAAATTCAGTGAATCCACAGACTAGCGAATCTGTGTAAAGCACAGCCAGGAGGAGGCTGCAGATCCTGAAAACTTCGTGCACTACTGACCCCGTGAAGTAACCTCCTTGGAGGCAGGGGCCATTGCCAGCTGCAACACGTGCCGTTTTGAATCACTCAGCATCTGCAAACCGAGCATACAAGAGAGACAAAACCTAATGGACTGCAACACAGATCATGTGATTAGGTAATGATTAACATGCTCCTCACTATTTTATTTCCTGTCACTGAATAGAGCCAGTACCTTTAGGTTATTTCCCTGGCTGTTCGTTCATGGCACGTTCCCGTACTGCACTCACTCATTAGTGGCTGCTAATTTTCCCCTCTGAATTCCCAAATATGAATCATGCTCTTTCCACCAGTCTGGTACCCTTCTCCAGCAGGAAAGTGGCAATTGTCCAGGAGAAAAGCAAACTCTGCATCAGAGAGGAGGTAGTGGCAAGAGAAGTCTCCAAATTAGTGTGAGGTCATTGAAGTTAAGAGAAATAAAAAGCCCATTGTACAGCAAGCACTAACCAGACCACACAACTCTCACACTTCCTCTCAAGAGCAGCACTACCAAGAACTGGGGTTGGAGTCATACAGTGGTCGGACAGAGCACAAGTGCTACAGGAGAACGAGTCCAGCCCGGAAAGACTGCCTGTGTCCATCCTGGGCTGAGCCAGGGACAGGCTCTGCATAGAGCAGCATCTAGCTTCCGTGAGTTATTTAGAGTCCCTCCAACCTGAGGCACCCAACCAGGCATGGTTCGGTGGGGCTGGGCTTTCAGCAAATGGAGTCAGTAGAGGAGTGGGTGCAATAGAGGAGAGTGATGTCACCTTGTACACCGGGGAAAGAGCAGATCAGCGGTGAGCTGGGGACACCAGGTGCTTCGTCTGTGTTTTGCTCCAGATCTTCTGGTGATGTCAGGAGAGCCATTTCCTTGCACACGCTTGGTAAAGTTCAAGAAGTGATTTCAGACATGTTGACATCATGCTCTCTCTTACCCTGAATGTGATCTTCAGCATCACATTGATTACTATGAATTGCTTTCCCTTCCACAGAACATTTGCTGGAAACACCTCCATCAGACCTGTACGCTACAGGTCTGGGGGCTGGTCCAGCAATGCCCCGTGCTATGGAGAGATGCTGATGTGCCCATTCAGTGCTAACAGAGAAGTTGTCCTTATTGTCCTGCAGAAAGGTGACTTATCCCTTGTCACCCTTCAGACAGCACTGTCGTGAGTAAACATTAGGTGATGCTCCCGCTTCCCTGCAGGAGCTGGCTCACCCCATCTGCATGCCTTAAGAGGAGACCTTCACCAAGCAGGGTGTATAGAAATCTCAGTCAAATGGATTCATGCAGTACTTCAGGCCCTACGGAAAGACATACAAATATTTACAAGGGTACCCCCTTGCTGGTGCTCCCTTTGCCAGTGCAGGGGCTAGAAAGAGAGTGAACAGAACCCTCAGCAGAAAGCCTTTACCACGGCACTGCCTGCCTTCCCATTTGGGGAGCTGACGGAGAAATACGAGATACTCTGAGGGCTTTTTTGGTTTGTTTCCCAGGGACAAACTGCCGTCCCATGTACGTGCCTCTCCGTAGCCAGCCGCTTCTCTCCTGCGGGCCGGCCAGCAGGTCGCTGCGAGCAACTTGGAGCGTGCCGGGCAGTTCCTAGAAATGCCACTGGAATCTCAAATGCTCCCTCTGGCCCCTTATTGCTTTCTAATTTATTGCATCATTTAAAGAGAAGGAGAGGCCAGCCAAGGTTGATGCAAATCTTTCATTCAGTAAAAACACCTTGAGGAAACCACATGTCCACACAGCAGCAGGGAGGATACTCAGTGGCCAAGAGCCCTTTGCTTGCTGCTCACAGCTGCTCAGCGACTCACCCATCCCAGTTGCATCTTACAGCAGGACCAGCTCTTCAGGGGGCACTGAGCCACTGTGATGGGAGCAGGACTGGGCTTGCAGCAGCAAGTGTCTGTCTGTGTGCAGTTTTCCATCCTGGGGTGCCTGGGTCCATCTGTGCCTGAGACCTGGTTTCTTTTATAACCCAGCAGTGGAGGGTGAAGAAGTTAAGCAGTGAGTGAGGGCGCTAAGACCAGGGCTCTCAGTGGTGCTAACCCTGTGCTTTAAAATGCTGAGTGTTTGCTATTACCACCATTCAAGAGGTGACCCAGAGCCCTAGTTGCAGGCTGCCAGCCCAGGGGTCTCTTCTCCGAAGAACTCAACACCTCTGCCACCAAAGCAAGCAAACCCACCAGCATGGGACCAGAGCTTCGGTCTATAAGGTCTTCTTAGACTCCATTTCCCAGTTTGGTTCAGTTCTTCCATCATGGCAAGGAAATGGAGTTGACAAAGCTGATCAAAGGAAAGACCAAGAGCAAAGTGGTTCCCAGGCAGACAGAGAGCAGATGAGCCACCTGCAGACCTGTTCCACCTTTGGTCCCAACAGCTCCAGCGACAGACACCATCAACGCTGGTCGTGCCAGACAAAGTGCTGCTGCGTATCGTGGGTTTAGGCCTCCATAATCCCAGGAAATGCTGTAGGATAATTACACCGTTTGGAATTGTAGGCTTAAAATCTGAGTCAGCTGCTGCTGCCATGAACACTAAGGATGCTGCCTCCTCTTGCAGACATGTTAGTGGTAGCATGGGGCAGGCCTGCCTCTGATGGCACTGGCAACTGGAAAAACAACACACACACAACACACACACACCAAAACAAAAACCCAGAGCAAAAAGGGTTCTCACTTTTCCCCACATGGCAGAAGTTCCTTGTAAAAGTGAAGTCCTCAAGCCTTTGCTCCAGAAGAGAAAAACAAATCAATCTAAGTCTCCATCTCTTGTAATCCCAGAAGGAAAATGAGACATGGGCGAAAAGGTTTGGAAGAGTTAGAGCACATGCCTTGTCTGCCCTTACTTTTCTGTGAAAAGCACTGAATTATTAGTTGTATGCTCTGAAACCCATTTGGAAAGGGCCACCACATATTTGTATTTCTCAGACATGTTGGTTTCCATGTGGGAAAGCACCTGGAAATGTTGTTCTGGCAGACCAAAAGGATCTGGTACATTTGCCCAGGATTTCTGGGCACTTGAATATCCTAAATCTGTGCACGGACCAGCTCCAGTGCTCTATGAAGCATCAGCCCTGGCGCGCCAGTGCTGCAGAGAGGGTCTGTGACCCTCTAACCACGAAACAGACCCCGTGCAAATAGTCCTGACTGGGGAACTCTCATCTGAAAATCCAGCTCTGGAGTTACTGACACAAGAGGCAGATTTGGTGAAGCGATCATTTGATGGACTGGCCAGGGGTGTATCTGAAGCAGCGATGCAGGTGGAGTGTGCCGGAATGAAGAGGACAGCAGACGGTGTGCAGCCAGGCTGTGCCTGCCCGCTGCTGCTCTGCTCACAGCGCTGCTGCAGGGCAGGGGAGGAGAGCTGTGGGGCTCCCATGGAAGGACAGGTATTGAAATGCCACCTAATATCCTTCTGAAACCCAGCAAACCACAGTGGTCATCGCCATGGTCATCCCCAAGCTGCATCTATTTTTTATTCTATCTCTGTAAGACCTCCTATGAAATTTGTTAATATTTCTGTCTCTGCCTATAAAAAACCAGCTTAAAATCATCATTTATGTCCCCAAAGGGCTGTTAGAAGGATACTACCACCAGCGGCCATGAAGGGAGCATAATTTTTTCACCCAGGAGGAGCCCGTGTTTTCAAGTACTTGCTCCTCAGCAACTCTACTGATCAGTCGCATATTCCACACCAGGACTCACTTGGCAAAAATAACCTCATTTGCATGCTAAATGCCATCGAACTAATTAAACGCCCCCCAGGAATTCTGGCCTTCTGCCCTCCAATTTGTCCCTCTTTTATTTTATTTGCTGTCCAACACCCATGTCGTTCTTCACAGCTGTCGTTTTGCTTTGAAGCAAATGCCCTTGTGTTTCTATTTCTAAGAATAAAGGTGAATTCTGGCAGCACAATATTTCTGATAAATCCCCAGTAGTGGAAACATAGCTGGGGGGAAGAATGGATAGGAAGGAAAATTGAGTCATGAGGAATAGCTATAAAGAGCAAGAGGGACTGGGGGTATGAAAAAAATTAAGTCAGAAACAGTAAAACTGGAATTCTGTGCTGGAAATACATTTCTGTTATATTTGTTGAATCAAAAAAAGAAAGACAATCAGCCTAAGGTTATTACCTAGCAGCAGAGAAGTGGCAGTAGTAGCTCCTCTTCAAGGTCAGCTAAAGCACTGAAATAACTCTGAGTAAATACGTGTCTGGTCTCTCCGGCACCATGATGAAACATCCACCAGCCTGTGCTCCTGGCTCCCTGGGAGTTTCCATCCATTTGTCTTTGGCTTGTTTAAGCCCTGCCAATGGCACTCGCTGCTGCTGCTGCTGCTGCTGCTGCTGCTGCCGCCCATCACCAGGCTGGGAATGGTTCAGGGGTGTTTTGGCATTGCAAGGAGATGGGAGGATAACATCACACAACGTACCCAGCCAGCAGCAGGTTGTGGTCGCTGCTCTTCACCCCCCAGGAGACTCCTCGCCTCATCCCCAGGGGCTGCAACGCTGTGTTGTAAAGGCTAAGTAGGGTAAAGAAAAGCATCAGCTTCAAGGAATACCTGGGGATCTGATCTGAGCCATGGTTGATCTCAGCCAGCAGCTGTCCTGTATGATGAGCTCCTGCTCGCCTTTGCCTCGTCGTGTTTGTTCCTGGTGCTTCCCCATGAGTAGGCAGGGGCCACAGCCAAATCTGTAGCAGACAGAGGTAAGATTGCCTGTCCACGGCAGGCACAGGGATCACGCTGCTCATCTGAATGAACATCTCGGGAGCAAAGTGAAAGACATCAAAGTGGGACTTGAGAGCCCAAATACCTGCTGGCTTTGACAGAAGTCACTGATCATTCACTTCTGCCACGGTGTGGCCTCACATCGCACGGCTGGTACAGCGCGCAGCTCTCACAAAACTTCCTCCACTCCATCGCGCTCTGCTGCTATCGTATTTATCAAAGAAGCACACGGAGTCCTCATTCACCACCTTTTCTGTTCACCTTTGGCTTAGACCTCGATTTGCACTGGAGGATCTGCTGTCGAAATTAGTGCTCCTCCAAGGATTAACAAGGAGAGAGAAAAAAGGAAGGGAGTTGTTAACAGAAGGAAATTACTTGATTTGAATCGCTCAGTGGTTGATGTGTTTTATGAGCCTGATGGTGTCCTCTGCTTCTTTCCCAGAGTTTTTAGTTTCATTCACAAGCGAGAGCAGATCACTGGCAGGTTGTATTTGACTGAAGTGGTACAACTCAGGCAGCAGAAACAGTCAAGCGGATGGCAGCTGTCCCCTTGGTTGTGTTTAGCGTGGAAACCAGGTTAACGTGGGCCGTTGGATTCCCTGTGATGCCCTATTCAGGGTCCTCGCACAGATCACAGACCCAAAAGCCACTGTCAGATCTCAAAGTGACAGCCTCTCTAAAGCAGAGGTCCACAGCAGGTTCCTGTTGTGTTCCTCAGGTGGACACTAGCCCAGACACAGTCCACACATGGTGCTCGGCAAGGAGGGTTAGAAATGCCATCGGGGCAGATGAGACAGGACAAGCACCCACCAGGTAACTCTGGGGGGTGGTCTGCAGGTGGTGCTGGTGTGGGCACTGCTACAGGATGGCTGTGGACCCCCAGCTTGAGCTGACAGCAGCTCCACAGAGCCATGCCCTGCTCCCCTCTCACCCTGCTGTCCCCAGCCAGGCTTTCCCAGTGCTGTGAGCCATCGTTTGCCAGAGGAGCACAGGGGACAGCAGCCCTGCTCCTCCTGCCCCATTAATCTCCTCAGGCAGTTTGGTAGTTCCTCATTACCTAACGAGCTGTCTCCAAGTGCACTTCTGCCCTGCTGTGCTTGGCCCTCTCCCTTTGTCACTGTGGCTTCTTGAGGGATCCACAGTGGGAAATACTTTGTTGTTATGTGGCAGAAAACCAGGAACATTCATACACTGCCGGGAACATTTGTCAGGACCCTGAGGCACCAATAGTTCATGATGGCCCTGCTCAGTCCCTCAGGGTGTCCTGCATGGCCCAGGACCCCATTTCTGCCCTCCCTGGGTTGTCAGGCCCTACCCCAACGGTGGGTGCTGGGGGATGCTGCTCTCCCCTGCCAGACCCTGAGAACTCCCTGACAGCCTCCCTGCAGAATTGCTGGGAGGAAGGAGCTGTGCTGTGACCGTGAAGATGTTAGAGAAAACCCAGGCTGCTGCTGTGGTGCAGAGCTCAGTTCCTCAGCCGGTCGCTGGGGAGCAGCACAAAGAACTGAAATTCAGCTTTACTGCCCTTGTCCCGGCACTAGATGTGACCAAGAGCAGGGCAGAGAGCCAAGCAGATAACACAGCTTCAGCAGCAAGTGAAATCCAACCTGCCTTTTCTGATTGAGGAAGCCCTGCTGGGATAAACGCCCCAATCCATCTCTTCTCTAAAACAAGAGCTGAAAAGTGGGTTAGATCCTGCTGCTGGCAGTGCCGCCTTTGGGGAGGGCTCTGCTAGGAGCTCACAAGTGACCGATCAGAAAGTCAATGCTGCTTCTCACACCAGAGTTCCCTGAAATCGGCGTCTCTCTGCACGAAGGAAGGTGATGGGCAGCCGTGAGGGGTGGAAGGCAGCAGGGGTCTGAACACGCAGAGTCTCACAGCCAGCCCTGATCTTGCTGAACTCAGCTTCAAAGTCACCACCCTGGTTCACATTGATGTCCTTGTGTCACCTCTTCCTCGGGTGCACTGCTGAATCTCCCCCCCCACCCCGAGATGGATAGTTTTTTCCTCTTCTATCCTTAACAACTACTCCAAGGTACAGGAGGAAAGGTGAATCGAGTTAAATTCAACTGCCGAACGGAAAAGCTTAGAGGTTTTAAAAACTGTTTTGTTTTATGTAAGTACTTGTTGGAAACTGGCACAAACAAGCCACTATCTGCTCTGAGATACCAGAGCAGATGTGACAGAGTGGAAAAGAGACTTCTCTGCCAAAGTATTTGCAGGAGATTTGATAACANCTTTTTGTCCTCTACCGAAGAAAACTCACCAAAAATTAGTCAATAGCCACAGAAAACACACCAAGGCAATGACTGCGCCTTTAGCCTGACTTAGTAACAAGACTCTCATGTAATCCCTCTAAGTAGTCTTCAAATTCAAAACACAGCGTTAGTAAAAGTCAATCCCAAATTGCTTGAAGGACGTATCTAAGTCAGGCTATCTTAAAAAACAGACAGTAATTTATGTCAGTGCCTTTACTAAGCGCATGGGAGCAGCCAGGATCAGGTAAGAGAAGTGCTGTAACCATCCCAATGACATTTCAGTTCCTTTGTCCACTTCCGAGCTACTATCAACCGCTTTCACATCAGGGTTTAAAAAGATACCCAGCACCTTGAACTTCTCTAACTGTCCATTTGCTTTTATTTTTCAGGCAATGCTTTTGGACTTATCTTCCCAGAACCCTGCTCAGTGACCACCACGGGCCACAGGTGAGGCAGCTGCATTCATTTATCGCAGCCAGCCTGAAACCCTGTGCCTGAGTCAGCACAGCGAGTGAGCTGCTTCCCTCCTCTCCCCTTTCCCCTCCCTCTCCCCTTTTCAAACAGCGCTGCTTTTAGCTCATT
Organism: Todus mexicanus; assembly: GCA_013389965.1. Classification (NCBI taxonomy): domain Eukaryota; kingdom Metazoa; phylum Chordata; class Aves; order Coraciiformes; family Todidae; genus Todus; species Todus mexicanus. The sequence continues at coordinate 3,838 of WEIS01006954.1, read as the reverse complement.
TATCTGCCTATGGGGGCGATATGTAATCAGAGCAGGAGTCCTGATGGGAAATACAAAGTGATTCTTTAGAGTGGTTGGCTTTGAAAGCCATTCCGGGCGCTGATCAAGCGAGTGCTGCAGCTGCCCCTCTCGTTTGCTTTGCCTCCTGCCCCGAGTCTGTCAGCACCACACAAACTGGAAGAGCCTCCAGGATGTTCACAGGCTCATCTTGCTTTAGTGAACGCTGAAATTATTTATATCAACACAACACTCGTTTGATGTGAAGGTTAAAGACACAGCCTGACTCATCCACCCCCACTGTCCAGGGGACTCTGGTCTCGTTTTTCATTAGCACGGAGACCAAAAATCCCCAACTATGCACTTCACTCCGGCCCCTCACACTTGGTGCAAAATTTGTTAGGAAAAAGACTTGGCAGGCCAAAAAAACCCAGGCACGACTCCTTAACGATTCAACTGCCAAAAGAGAATCCCTAAATTTGCTCCAACTCATGCAAGGCATTAATTCAGGTTCGGTATTTGCAAGAGCTGGAGAAGATTCTCACACACCTACTCCAAGGAGTGGCATCCCAGGAATGACCACGCCAATCCAAGAGCAGCTCTTGCAATAAGGAGAGCTATCATAATGCACGTGCAAAATCAAAACAATGCCACATTTCAGTGAATGTACCAAAAGAACTGTGGACCACTACAAGAACTTTTTTTCCCCCCCATCTGAATTTTGCAGTTCTTTCCCTCAGAAGACAGAAATAAAGCCAAGTGACTCCACATTACAGAGCTCATCACTTGAAGACAAGGGTCTGTTTATACTTACAACGATCGCGAAATAAATGTTTTCCCAACAAAAAACAGCACTGAAGTTCTCAGACGAGCTACTCGTGGGGGCTCGGAGGTGACTCATTGTCCATGATCCAATTTTTCTAAGTCCTGGAAGTTTGGAATGATTTTTTTAGTACTTAAAACGGTACCTTAAAGTGTGCTTGCATGCAGCCACATACTTCAGTATCACAAATACCGAGTGGATACAGGAAAAGCAGCGCTGATAATCCAGTGGGATTCAGAGGAAAAAAATGCAAAATGAAACTTACCTTTCTGCTGCCAATACTAATATTTGCCTTCCTTGTTCTTCCAGAATTCAAGTTACAAACCTGCACGTAGAATCTTACAACCCCAAAAGCATTGTAGGGGACTATGCAGAGAGGAACCACTTCTGTGCTTTGACCTTGTGCCAAAAATCTGCACTACCAGAAAGCAGGAGCCATCTTATACAATCAACATACACAAGACATTCACCAAAGATACTACAGACAGGTTTTGCAGATTAGCAACTACGGTACGAAAAACAAATGCGTTTTGCTCAGAAAGAACACACAGGCTACATGCAGGCTCTTTATTTTAAAAAAGAATTAAAAAATGCAGAAGATTTTGAGTGGAATGTAGGTAACAATGGCTTTTATAAAAATCATTCTTCAAAGCCCGAGTGCCGCAGAAGTCCGAGTCTCGCAAGGTAAGTTTTATTTACAAGACTGAAATCCCAACAGCCAGTTCTGTCTCAAGAAACAAGCTTCTCTGAAGCCTGACCTGGCAGCATGTGACAGAAGCTTAATATCACCTCATTTATTACAGCAACTTCTTTTCAGAAATATTTAATCTGGAGGCAGTTTCTTCCCCAGCATAGCTTCTTCCCCTGCATAATACATCTGGGCATCTCCTTAATCTAAGGAAAAATAAGAATTGGGGAAAAGGAGTAAAATAAAAATAACCTGAAATATGCATTTGCAAAGAAGTTAAGTTATAGGATAAATAAGCAATAGGTACATGAGGAAGCAGCAAGGTGCCCTTTTTTTCTTCTGGGTTTTTTTTTTTTTTCCTCCAAATTCAGCTTTCCCAGAAGAATGGCAGCTTAGTCCTGCCTGAAGAAAGCTCCGTGGAAAATGGAGTTAAATAAACCCCACAGGAACGCACAATTCCCACTCCAGCCTACCTCCTTTGAAATAGACATTCTTCCCTATATTTATTTATGCCTACTGCCCTCAATCATCCAATCTCTAAAATGCTTCTCCATCAAGCTTCTGGCTCGCCAGTCGCCAACATTTACGGTGGGGATGATCTTCTGTGGCTTCAACCATTGAACAAACCGCTTCATTTCCAGGTAACTGCTGTGTTCACTGTAAGGAATCCCTGAAATGAAACAAATCACAGCAATCTCTCAGTCTACTTAGCTTCTTGCCAAAATACTTTTGCAAGTCTTCCAGCTAGGAAACACTTTAGATAATATGTTATTAAATTCGTAGTTGAGATTTGAAGTTTATACCTATGGTAAAATGAAAACCTAGATTTTCCTTCTGGAAAAATTACCTTGCATTAAGTTACCACGAACATTGCTCAGTGCAAACTGAGCGACACCAAGCATTTGGTTAAATGGATGTGAAGAGATTCAACTTCACCCACCAATAAGAACTGAGAGGAAGAGCCACAGTTTCTCACAAATAAGCGAAGTATGGAATGAAATCCTGGCTCTGGAACTGCTACCAGAATCAGTCAGGTCAAGATTTCACCCCTGAAGTCTCTATCTACATTAAAGGCCTTTACATGCACAAGGAGGACAGCAGCAAAATGTATGGAAAAAACTCTGCATTTACAGTGTTCTCAACTCCTCAGTTCACAGATCCCTCCTGGAGAGACCATCTGTTCGGTCTCTCAATGAGTTACCAGACAAAGCCCTGCTTACAGAGAACGGGAGGAATTTCCAGAACAAAAGTATGAAAAGCATCCACACAATTAAATGCACTGAATCTTTACCACTCTCATACCATATATGGTGATCTTTCCTCTTGTCTGAGGCTTGATATCCACCAGAGACAGGCATGAATCAGAGTAGGTCCACCCAGTAGGTCTGAAAGCCAGAACTTGATCAAAATTCTCAGAAAACTTATTCAAGTGATCTTGCAAGCCCTGTGAAAAGAATACAGCATATGCTTAATAGCTCATTAGTCTGAAGGTTGGAGATCTCAAGATAGAGAGATTGACATTAGCCTGCATTTTATTTTCATGTTTTGATATTGGGGGGTTTTTTATTTTAAATACCACCTGCCTTGAAATTATTAATTATAAATATTTGTATTTGCAGAGCACCTTGTACCTTATCCTTGACCCTCATCTGAATAAGCACATGCCAACAGCTACGCATTACAGATCAGAACACATAAGGCATAATCACATCATCTTACAGATCTTGCTCCCCAAGTCATTTATTTCCTCCTCTTCAGGTGAAGGTCAGCACTCTGGAAGGTGAGTAGTGATGGTGAAACCTGCTTAACTTAATGTGCCACTGAGATCCTGACACCTGCTTATGCTCAGAAGCGCTCGAACTTAAGTAAGCTACCCAAAATATCACAGCACGCCAGAGAACGAGTTGAGTGTTGCTCTGAGCACTAAACCGTGTTTCACCACCTCTGCATTCATGATAGGAAGGAAACTACCTCTCATCTTCACTCACCAAAACCTAACTTGAAAAAGGTTCCAAGTTGGCAAAATTAGCCTTCAGTGTTGTTGAAGCTAGGATTGGGGAAAATGATGAGAGGGAACTATAAGGAATGTACAATTCTATTCCTGGATGAAGTGAAGCCTGTATTATTTCAAACCAAAAATAGAAAATCAATTTCATGTGCTCTGTATAAAATCTTAAGGGCATGTTCTCCATTTGGAAACCCTACAAGATTATAGAACTTAAAATCATAAACTTTGTATCAGCAGCAGGAAGAGGAATACAAAAAAAGGACTGACTAAAGCCAGGTGGGGAGAGGAAGATAGACCGGCTGTGATAGAACACTAACTAACC
>WEIS01006952.1:0-24883 GCA_013389965.1 Todus mexicanus | reverse complement strand
TTGGCTTTGGCTTTGTGTGCGGTTGGTGCGAGGGTTGTGCTGAGAGCAGCGCGTGTTCTGCTCTGTGCTTCCCTTCTGGCAAGCACCAAATTCCTCTCTTCTGACCTCTTTCTCCCCTTTTTCCTTTGCGCAGTGGGTGGAGAGATCCCCCTGGACATGCGGTTAGGTGGTGGACAGCTGGTGTCTGAGGAGCTAATGAACTTGGGTGAGAGTTTCACGCAAACGAACGACCCGTCGCTGAAGCTGTTCCAGTGCGCTGTGTGCAACAAGTTCACGACAGATAACTTGGACATGCTGGGCCTCCACATGAACGTGGAGCGCAGCCTCCCTGAAGACGAGTGGAAGGCGGTGATGGGGGACTCGTACCAGTGCAAACTGTGCCGCTACAACACGCAGCTCAAGGCGAACTTCCAGCTGCACTGTAAGACGGACAAGCACGTGCAGAAATACCAGCTGGTAGCGCATATCAAGGAGGGTGGCAAGGCCAACGAGTGGAGGCTGAAGTGTGTGGCCATTGGGAATCCGGTACATCTGAAATGCAACGCTTGCGACTACTACACCAACAGCCTGGAGAAGCTGCGTCTTCACACGGTGAACTCGAGGCACGAGGCCAGCCTGAAGCTCTATAAGGTAAGGGTTGGCTTTGCTTCGTCCTCCTTCATTGCTCAAGTGCTGGAACAAAGAGAAATCTGCTTTTGAACCGCAGCGGGTTGTGATCCTTTGGAGATGAGCTGCTCAGATCTCTCGGGTGGGACCCAGTCTCACCTGCGTGGTGCGGCTCTTCATCGGCTGTGGCTGGTGGAGCCTTGGGCCAGTGGGTGTTCACGTCACGGTGCTTTCGTGGGGGCTCGTACGTCTTACAGCCCTGCAGTAAATGATACTCGTGCGCAAAAGTTCGGCAGTCGCCGCCGAAAGCCTTGTGTGAGGTGGTATTTGCCACACTTGTGTTGGCTCTTTTCTGTCAGGCAGTTTGTTAACCCCTGTGGGATCCTTAACGAGCACTCGAAGGCTTTTGCTGTTGTCGGAGAAGAGCGTTCACCCTGGTGTTGAGAAGGCTGGGCAGGGGCACGGGGGGATGGGGGAAGAGGGCCGCCGCCTCTGTGCTTTTGTGGTCTGTGCACGTTGATGCTGGGATCTGTAAGCAAAGTGTTGCTTGAGGCCGGGAAAGGGGGAAGGCTGGAGGAGAAGCCTGTGTGCGTGGGTGTGCACTTGGCCGTGCACGTGGACAGACCGTGCGTGGAGGTGCTGCAGGTTTTCATCCCCAGCGTTTGGCCTGTGACTGCCATCTTGTTTCCTTTGCTCTTTTTTGGGGTTTGTTTTGGCCTCGCTTTGTGTCTCCTTTATAACCCATCTTCTCTTCCCTGACTTGCTTCTGCTCGCAACCCCTCCCCTCGCTGGCCCGGACCCTGTGGGCTGTAACCCAAGAGGAGCTCCGGATACAGTAAATAGTCCTTTCACTCGTGCAGCAGAATTGCTCCAGACGTTTCTATTGATTTTCACTGGACTTAAAGCTTCACCTTTTTCTCTAATCATCCCATAATGGCTTTAGTATGAACAATCAGGTACGAATTGCCATAAATCTAAGCAGCCGCATACCTTCCACTCACACGTGCTATCCACTCATTGTCTTCTCCTTTCTCTCAGGGGTTTTTTATATTCACTCTGTCCTCATCCTTTTCTTCCTGCCTTCCGCCAAAGGCGGTGAGATGTTTTAATTTTATATGTAAGTATCTATACACACGGACTGTATTTCATGCTTCTTAATTATTTCTTTGGCTATTTTTTCTTTATTTGATGGGAATTTGAAACTTGACATTGAGCTATGCGGTTGCCCACCCACACCACGGTGCAGACACACCGGATTTCAAAACTGCTGGGTTTTCCCTAGGAATGAGAAGTTCCAGCAAATTCAGAGAGGAAAGGGACAACCAGGAGCTGTCTGTACAACAGAGTTGTTTGAAAGTGCCGTTGTGAGTTTTAACGCATGATATTGTTCTCTTGAATATGCATTGCAGAAGTTCAAGAAGTCTGTATCTAGGCCCTTCATCTCAGTGGTTTCTCCTGGGGAAGAAGCAACTGGGGCACTGGAATTCTCTCACTCTGCTGGGAGAGGGAAAGAAAAATAAAGGAGAAAAAGACCCCAGCCAAGTCAGACTAGGGGACAGCCGTAGCCGCTTGTTGCAAAGATTCCTGACGTGCTTTGCTCAGACAGGCGAAGCAGGATGGTCGGTTTTCAGGTCCGTAAGAGGCAGGGACAGTTCTCAGAGCTGTTACGACCCCACCGCGCTTCTGGTGCAAAAGCAGTGCAACACCAGAGGAGAACACCGCGTTTCAGAGCCATGGAGTCCTTTGTGTGGTCCATGCGTTAGCCTCCCAGTCTGCCTGCGTGGAGCCTGTAGCAGGGGGCAGCGGGCGGCTGGATTCGCAGCGCCTCGCTCCAGCATTAGCTGGGATCCGTGTTTGACTCCATGGAAAAACACATCCGTGGATCACGCGAGCTTGGGTGCAGCTCGTGCTGTCCTCGGAGGGGTTGCAGTGCGTGTCTCTCTGATAGGAGGGAAGATGCAGCGGGAGTGGGGGTAGTTTGCAGAATGGTTTCTCTTCTCTCAGGCCTTGGTGTGGTCTGCAGTAAATTGAGATTGATTGGATGTTATTTTTCCTCTTGCTAATGTAATCCATTAGCCTGGCACATGCATAATCAGTTTAGAGCACAGTTAACTGGATGTAATCGAGTTCTTCCCTGCCTGCTGGAGAAAATCCTCTCCAGATGCTGCTGGGTGAGAGCGCATACTGAGCTTATCACACACAATCCTCCTTATTCTGCTTTTTTTGCCATTTTTCTCTTAAATCACATGTTACTGGCCGCTTGCATTGCCCAAGAGCCACTTCTGTTAGTGCCACTTGCTGCCAAAAAATGTGATCTGGAGACACTGTTTAGCCCCTGGTCTGGTGACCCTTTTAGTCTTCTCCTGCAGCGCTTCCAATGCTGGAGGACAAGGTCTGGTCTTCTGCTGCCATCTTCATCCTGCGCATTGCAATAGCTTCATCAGATCTCTTCCCATGTCAGTGGTGAGGGGGCAGCAATGCCGCAGAGGGGTCCTTGCTTACGGCAAGAAACTGGATGGGTCTGGTAATCATCCCTTTATCCTTATCTTCTCCCTAAATCTCTACTGTCCCCCTAAAATCGTGTAACTAAACTGGAAATCCTGTTGTTCATCTTGCACTTGCTAGAGGAATGGGATGCTCGTACCTCTTCCCACGACCACTTGACTCCTCGGTGTGGTTGGTGGTCTTTATGTTCTGGAAAGCAAGAGTACGGTTGTAAAAGGGTGCGCTTATATTTTTGGGGTGGATGCACTGGCTCAAGGTAGATGGTAGGTTTCAAGACCGTCCCTCTCTTAGCTAGGACAGCCTGATGAGTACCATGAGACTGGGGTTGCGTTATGTTGGTGGTTGTAAGTAGGGAGGCAGAAACTGCAAACTCTTGACAAGTGCAGGCTCACTGTAACAGAAGCTAAGTCTTGTCTCCTCGTGACCGCAGAGGACTAGACCAGGCTTGAAGCAGAGCAGCGTTCCCCACATCTGGAAGAGGTCGGGTGCGAGTTCCCGGCATCTATTGCACAGGTGGGATTTCCAGAAGGAATTAATCTGCTCGAGCAAGAGCCAAGTTTGGACATTTCCTTCAACTTCCTGAAAATCTCTAGTTCAAAACCTGCAACTCAGAAGAAGTTTAAACAAAGAACTACTGAAGAGACACGTTGCTGGCCAGACTGCCAAGTGAGTGTGTTCAATGAGTTCATTCAGTGTCTTCCTTTTCAGTCTTTCCAAGTGCTGAGTTAACTTTTTTAGGGAATAGGGAGTCTGAAGGAGAGGGTTTGGGTTACACGATGCCCTACATAGAGGTTCTTTGTTAACGGGGAGATGCAGAGCGTGCAGGAAAACAGCTCCTTAGTATCAGTACTCAAGACTCTAGCGGTGCTGAAACTTGGTGGACCTGCGCTGAGCTGGAAAGAAATTAAGATGACCTGTGAAAAGGAAAACAGGAGGTGCAGCTGCAAACCCAGCAGAAGGCGGTGGGAGGTCCCCGTTGTGCTGCCGAGCAGCGTGTGTCCTGTCCTGCCTCTCCCGCAGGCANGGAGGTCCCCGTTGTGCTGCCGAGCAGCGTGTGTCCTGTCCTGCCTCTCCCGCAGGCACAGCAGGAGAGCGAGCGGCTCTCGGGAGGCTGAGCTGGAGCAGCAGCAGCACGGTGCTGAGCCTCGCTGGGCACCGGGCCTCGTGCAGCGCGGTGCTGAGCTGTGGTGCTGAGCTGCGCCGGGCACCAGGCCTCGTGCAGCGCGGTGCTGAGCTGTGGTGCTGAGCCTCGCTGGGCACCGGGCCTCGTGCAGTGCGGTGCTGAGCTGCGCCGGGCACCGGGCCTCAGGCAGCGGGGTGCTGAGCTGCGGTGCTGAGCTGTGGTGCTGAGCTGCACTGGGCACCAGGCCGCACGGTTCCAGTTGAGTACAGGCCACGACACAGACCGAAACCAAAGGCCCGTGTTGTGTGTGGCGTTAATCGAAGAGCTGCGGCAAGGCTGTCGGCCTTACGTGTAGATACTGATCAAACGGGCAATTGAGAAAAGCTGGTGGAAGGGAAGATAACCCCGAGGACACTGCACCGGGAGAGCGCAGAACACGTAGGAGTGACCGTGGGCATTGACTCCGGTAAAATACCGTGGAACCCCCAGCAGTGATTCACATCACGCAAGTAAGGAGGGTGTACAAGGCTGTGTCACCAGCTACCAGACCAGGATGGTGGCTGTGACCTGCTGGGGGAGATTGGGCAGCCTGCCATGTGGGAAGTGCAATAGGAGACACTTTTTTTAGCTACCCCTCTGCGGGTGGGGTGAAGCGTTGTGGCAGCCTGTGGTGCAGTGACTAAACTCGTAGAGGCTCTGAGTGCCAACTTGAGGAAACTTGTTGGCGAATCCCAAAAAGGTTTTAATCCCCAATGGTGCATGGAATATTGTATGAGCTGGAGTTGCTGAATGATAGCAATAATGCATTCAAGTTCAATATCCTTCCGTAACAGAAGCAGACAAAAAGAGCAGTTACCATTAATAGCATCCAGCTTTGAAGTTAAAACTACATGGAAATGGGTGAGCTACTACTAGGGAAATTAGAAGGGTGTGATGTGTGCAGGTCACAGAGGATTTACTTAAAACCACATGAGGTGCTGCTTGTATTAAATGTATACTACCCATGAGAAAAAGTTGAAAATGGAGCGGGGGGGAAACCCTGCCAAAGTCCACAGAAAGTCCAACATGATTAAATAGGAAAGTATTTCAAGGGGAGGCAGAAAAAGGAAGAGGGAAGGACCACAGTATGGGCAGAGGAAGGAGGAGGGAGTTCTTCTGGCCCGTGTTTCAGCGAAGAACTGAAGGATGCCTCTTCTCATCGGATAAACCCAAGAGGTGGTCTCGGATGGAGGTACCAGTGCAGGAAGAAGTCACTGGGGTTGCCAGGACTCCTCGCTGAAGAGTTCTGCAGGAACCTGCACATGAAATGGCGGGCTCCTGGAAGGGATGTGTGCCAGGAGCCACAAAGCATTAAGTCAGCAGATTGATAGAAGCTCTTCTAAGAAGAGTCTTAGTAGGCACACGGACTAGAAGGGGAGGAGAGCAGGCTTTCGGAGGAGAAGTATCTCCCGGCAGTCAGCCCACCTCCAGGCAGGGCTGGGCTGCTGCGCACGGGCAGTGGCTTTCCCAGAGGCTTTGCCAAGACTCTTCAGCAGCAGCTCTTGAGTCGAAGATGTGGTTACTGTCACTGGGGGAGGAGTCTAGATTGATAACAAGGTGAAGGGTGAGAGATAAAAAGTAAAATAAAAACTAACTTTCCACAATGGAGAAAAAAAGGTTAGAAAGATACGTGTGGGTTTTTTCTATTTGTAAGTGACCAAAAACGGAGTAAAAAGCAAGCCTGAAAATCTACTATAGGGTAGAAATATGTAGACTGCTTAGATGCAAAGCTGGATGAGAGTTGCAGAAGAACTCTACAGCACTGAGTCCCTTCACGGGAAATGACAGATGGAATTTGGAGACACAGTGTCAGAGGAAAACAGGGCAGACTGATGTGGGTGTCTGGGCTTCTCCCCCTATCATGGAAAAAAGAGGGGCAGAGGGGGGGAAAGAAGAACAACAGAGGGTTTAAAATTATTCTTCCTGCAAGTGAGATGTGGAATCCTTCCCAGTCTCTTTGAAGACATTAACTCAGCGGCAAGCAGACGGACAAGGGTAAAACGTGGGAACTGTCTTAAGTTCTTGATTTCACTGGTTGTTGAATATTGTGTTCAATTTAGCTGGTTTTAGGAAGGATGAGAAAGAGCTAGAAGCCCAGAGAAAGCGGGAGGGATGAAAGCTGGTTGGAATGACTGTGTGAAGATGAAAAATAGACTCTGGAGTTACCTCAACACACAAATCCATAACAGAGCAGAGGAGCTGAACAGGCAGCAGTTGCTCACCTTTTCCTCCTAGCACAAACAAATAAGGAGCGTGTGGTGCAATTGGCAACAGGTTTAAAATGGAAGAAAACCACTTTTTTGTGTTTATTGATTTACCCGTGAATCTCATTGCCGTGGGGTGTTGTAGAGCAGACACACCGACGGGCTGAAGGAGGAGCAGGACAGATGAGGAGCTGGCACGTCAGTGCTCGTTAGGTGGTCGCTGAGACAAAGCTCCAGCTCAGTAAATTCTCAAAGAGCTGGGAGCTGGGAGCTTTGGTTATGTACCGGAAAAGGATGGGTTTAGATCTGCCCTGCTCCTCTCACAAATGTCACTGCTTGTGGAAGTTGCTGGTTTGGTAAAGCCTGGTTGCTGTTCGTTTTGGATTAGGGAGAGTTGAGCCCTAATTCTGCAAGGAGGTAAAGCTGAGAGTCATTTCATCCTTCCACCTGGCTGCCAGTAGATGTTTCCTGCAGGACTTCAGCGTAGGAAAGCTCTATGTTTTGTCAGGTAGAGAGTTTTAAAGAAATGTTGTCGTGCTTTAAAAAGATTGCAAAATTAATGGCCTCAACGAGGAGCAAATAAAAGGAGTTCTTGGCTTTTGGCTCCAAGATACGAGAGACTAAAGTGGAAAGTTTTTTGATATTTCCCCCTCGGTGCATTTTAATCAGCCTTCCAGAAGCTTGGAGAACGCTCTGTGTAGTCCGTCCTTCTGCAGCTCCTCGTAGGGGTCTGTCTTCCATCACACAGAGGACAGGAGAAAGCCCTTCCCCGGCCGTGCCGGCACGTGGTGGCTCAGCCGTCAGCCCTGGACCCAGCCCAGCGCCAGCTCCAGCTCCGGACCCGGCGGAGCTGCAGCCGAGCTGAGCTCGGCGCTGCCGGAGCCGTGGCTCACTGCTGTGATTCAGCTTTGAAATACCCAGATGATTTAACGTAGGCAAAAGGAAACGTGTTTGGGTTTTGATTTTTATCAAAAACTTCCTTCGATCTCTGCCTTTTAAGGTTCTTAGGGTAAAGTTGCCCACAAAGAGTCTGTCGTGCTTGTTACAGAGGATTTAGAGCCGTATTAACCTTTGATTTACTCGCTGTCTGCCTTCTGTGTGTTTTGGGTTTATTTTTGCAAGTTTATCTTTTGAACTACAGATGCAGCATCAGAGCTCTGAATTACACTCAGGAGTAACACGAATTGTGCCAGAAGCCTGTTTAAATTATGGAGTATAAGGGACTTTTAGCCGATTTCCTACAAGGCCTTAAGTTAAAATTCCAACGGCAGCTTCACAAGCGAATACCACAAAGTTGTTTTTAAAGCTGGTCACTGAAACCTTTAATTCACATCTGCCATCCTCCGGTCTTGGGTAAACTCATAATGAAAGATGAGCTGCTGAGCTGCAGCGGTTCTGAGGACTCGAGCGTGCTGAAATCTGGAATGAACTCTGCGCCTCGCTGAACCCGGAGCTGGAGCAGCTTTGTGAACTCCGCCCTGGTCCGTGCACGTCGTGAACCGGCGTTGAGAGGGGTTGAGGAGCTGGAGCCGGTGCCTGGCGGCGCAGCTCCCGGCTCAGCTCCCCGGGCGGGGTCAGGCGCCCCAGCAGCACCTCTCCGCCGGCCCCGCGCGCTCGGCCTTCTTCCAGGCTTAAGGAAATTCAAGCAGCGCTTTGCTTCTGCACAGAACTGTTTTTCACAGCGCAGCCAATTACGGGAGGAGCGAACCCCTACGATCTGGTTCTACTTTCGCGTCCTGTTGGGATTGCCAAGTATTTTAGTATAAAAACCACTCGCTATCCGTTTAACCCTTTCAGAAACCTCCCTCTCGGGACCGCGCGTTGTTCTGAGTGACAGATCGCTCCGTCGCATCACCCTGGCATTAAAGGAGGTTTTTACCTTCCTTCAGGTGTTCCGTATTGAAGTGCATTGGTGTAGCATGACAGAACTTACGCTTTCTCCGTGCTGCTCTTTGAGAGGGTTGAAATCAAAACTGTTGAGAACACAGCGCACCGCTCGCTCGATGTTTTATTTATGGACTCCAGTCACTTAGATTTTTTCTTTCAACAGTTTTCCAGTAAGTACTGAGCCATGTGCAACCAACAGCTTAGTGAAGAAACCGCCCTGTAAAAGCAACTTGCATAACAAATGAGGGAGGCTGCAAGTGGAGCAGGAGCAAGCGCTCACCGCAGCAGGGGCTCGGGGTTAGCCAAAGCACGGGGCTGAAGGCTCCTGTCAGACGGGATGGAGAGTTCAAAACATTTGTGAGAACGGGGTGAAAAATCCAAGCAAACAAACAGAACCCAAGGAAAAACAAACAAACAATGGGAAAACACCTTGACAAGCTTTTATCCCGGTCTGCGTGAGCTGCTGGTTTCTCACAGCTTCTGCCGCAGTCGCCTGTGAAGCTCTGCAGGTGCTGAGCTCTGGTGGGGAGAGGGAGAAGGGCCCTGCAGAGCTCTCTTGGACCTCACCTGCCCCTTCACAACACGACGTCACCGTTCTGATGAGGCGGCAGCGCAGAGCTCGTACGACCTTTCCCCACGCGCGATACCGGTTTGGTCTGTGTTTGTGGTCCTTTTTTTTTATCCCATGTGTTCTTTCTTCGGTTGTTGTTGTTTTGGAACATGCGGATGAATATTTACATTTCAAAGCAGGATTTTTTCCTGTTCCAACTGGTGTTTGTTGTCCGGACTTTGAGGGTGAGGACAGGGTGGTTCTGGTCACTGCTCTGCTGTAGGGCGGTTGTCAGAAGCTCCAGCAGAGCTTGCTGTGGTGGCGTGAGCTGCCAGGGACCCGCTGGCCCTCCTGTGCTGGTATGGGAGGTTGCTGCTCTGCAGGGCCTGGAGGGTGAACGTGTGTCAGAGATGCTGGTCTGGATCCAGATGACCTGTGTTTGTCTCCTGGGTGATCAGCCACCGAGCACAGACTGGCACAGGAGCGTGTGGCCACGTACCCTCCTGCCAGGGTCTTATCCCAGTGCTCCTGAAGGTGCCTGATGTGCGTGTGGGTAGGACCGGAGCAAGCCCGGGTGTAAGAGCTGGAGCGAGCAGGGACAGGAGACGGGGAGGACAGTTCAGTGTGGGGCTGAAGCTGACCAGTGGAGTTGTGCAGGGCTCGTGAGCCCCTGCTTGCCGGGGTCTGCTGGGATCTGTGCTCGAGTGGCTCCCCGCAGGACAGTTGTGTGCTCCCGCTGCGTTCCTCAGTGGGTTATGTGCCTTGAAGACCTGGGAAATGCTCTTAATTCCTTTTCCTGGTTGGGATGGGCTGAGGCTTTCAGCACGGTGGGTAATGTCCTGGCCAGGTAACAGCAGTGCAGCTGCAGGCTCTTTGATGATGAGCTTATTAAATAATGGATGGCCGTTCATTAACATCCATCTCCAGCCGTGGGTTGATTTGCAAGCTGGGAGGGAGGCCATAAGGTGCCTTCCCCAACCTGTTCCGTGTGACATGGCCTGAACCGCTGATCTCTGTTGGGCTGTGCCAGTGCTGCAAGGCGCTTTGTCGTCTCCTCTCCTGGGATAGCTGAGCTATTTCTGAATAATTTTTTTTAGCAGTTACAGTCCACAGAATTACTGTGGAAGCAGCATAGGAGGTTCTATATTTGCTGTCTCCTAGGAAATTCATTAAATTACAATAAATAATGTATGCATAATACATAACTTAATACCGTAATGTTCTTTTGGCCCTACTTGCCAGCCCTAAAAATTCTGGCCTCGCGCTGTAATGCGTGCAATCAAGCTCTGCAAGTCAAATTAGGCAATAAGTTACACTTGTGCAACAGGTTCTCTGAAAGTTGTGCCTTTGGGTATGGTTGGACAAGCTCCGGTAAACCTCACTGCAGCTGTTTGAAGATCCCTGTCTCTGGTTTGCGTTGCCTCCCTGCCAAACAGCGCCGCCCACGCCGCAGAGCCGCGGGGCAGAGCGCGAGCATCCCGTGCCGTGCCCTCCGGTGCCACCCTGCCGCCGGAGCACGCGGCCGCCCGCGCCGGGCGTGGGGACACCACCACCGGAGCAACTGGAGCCGGCGCAGGAGCCCGGGGCCTGCCGGGCTGTGCTCTGCCGTGCCGGCAGCACCTGGGGGGTGCCCGTGCCAGGGTGGGAGGAGTGGCGGCAGCGCTTGAGATGCTGCGTGAGTATTTATTTAAAGGTTAGCGATACCATTTTGCTCCTTGCCACCTTCAAGGAGTTTGCAGGTCCACATCTGTGGGTCTGGAGGGGACTTGGTGTGTCCATGCAGGGTAAAAACAAGGAGGTATTAGGGTCAGCTGCTTTTCCTCGGTGCTGTGCCATCGATCTCTAAAATTGCCTTCCCGCTGCTGTATTCTGAACCCTTCCCATTGCCGCAGGCGGTGAGGACTTGGCAGTCTGGGTGTTGTGGCACAGTATGGCAAAGCTGCTGGGATCGACTGGCGGCGTGAGTGCTGCTCAGGTACCAGTGTGCTTCATGTTGGAGCTGCTGTGCAGCCCCATTGTTACGGTGCTTTTTCCCTGACACCAGAAGTGAATGCCCTGATTCCTTCCTGCCCTCTCTTGTTCCGCATTTAAAGCAGGGAGGTGGTTTTCTGAGGAGGTACCTATATTTGGCCACTGAATCATCAGCGCCGTGCAGCTAATCCCAGGATCCTGGTTTCCTTTTTGTCCTGAGCATTAGCTCAGAATCTTTGTGCCCGGCCGAGCAGGCTGCGGCTGCCGGTCTGTTTGGGTTTCAGCACGTTGAGGTGGTGGGTACGGTCCTCTACCCCGCTGCCGTTCGTTTACCTTCAGCTGCCTAATGGCTTCCAGACCTCGCTCCTGCCTCTCTTTCTGAGCAGGCATCGCAGCCCTGTCCCACCCACTCCTCCCTCTCTCCTGCTCAGAGAGCGGCGGCGGTTACAAAGAAAATCACCTGGGGAAGTTTCAGGCAGCAGTAACAAAGCCTATCTCCACAGAGGGGAGGCTAATTACACAGCTAATTAATCCAACAGATGTCACTTTAAATGCCTGTTTCTTTGTGATTCTGTTGCACACATCATGCTGGTTAAACAGGCTTCATGGACCCCGTTCCAAACGCCCGCACGGGCTGCTGGAAGCTGCAGGGTAGACCCCGGTGTGTCCCGCCGGCTCCCCGAGGTTGGAGCCGAGCGCCGGCCGCGCTCCAGACCGGCTGCGCTTGGGGAGAGGCGCTGCCTGACAGTTGGGCTTGGTCTGGAAACTCTGGGATCGCAGATGCGAGTTTTGAAGCGGTTGTTTACATTCTTGTGCTGAGCGCGGGGGCGAGGCGGAGGAGACCCCGTCCTGCTGCACCCGCAGCGCTGCTTGGAGCGAGGAGAAGGGAATTTGGAAACCTGAGCCGCGCCGGTGGGGTCAGCGGTTCAAACCAAGGCTGGTGGAGGGCCTGGAGCGCGTCTGGCTGACGTGAATGTGGTCTGTCCGGTTCCCGCAGCCAGCGCCTCCTTCCCCGGCCGCCCGGAGGATTCCTTGACTCTGGCTCTCCGGGGTAAGAACAAATGAGCGTTTCTCCAACATCCCGACCAAGTCTTTGCTCCTAAGGGCAGGAACTGTCCCGGTTACCCCCAGGAGAAGGGAGCAGTTCCTTATCCGTGTGCGGAGCTGGTGCCTTGCTGCTGGAGGTCAGTGGTCACTGCACGGCAGCTCGTCGCCTCTGCTGAGGCTGATCTGATCTCCTGCTGCACGTCCCCACACCTGTAACGGCGCAGCGGAGTTAGCGTTGGTGGGTTTATACTCAGATGCTGCAGCGCTCTCTGCCCTTCGCGCTGTTCTGCAGGCTGGTAGCTCTAAGGCGAGGTGCAAACGCCTCAGCAGCGCGTCCGTCAGCCGAGGTAAACCCTGCCACGGTCACACACCGTCACACTGTGTGCCGATGTCCTGGTTTGAGATTGTCCTTCTGAAATGTCCCGTTTTCTGGGTGTGTGCTCTGCTGCTTGGCCTTTTGTTCCCACTTTCATGCCAGCAGAGTCAGAGGGTTCCCTGGTTCTTACTGAGCAGATACCTCCCGGGGCCGGGGGGCTTGCAGAGCGCTGTGCCGGGAGGGTGGCTGCTGGAACGCGCAGAGAGCGGCCCCAGCGCCCTGGGTGTAGCAGGCGTGACGATCCTGGAGACGGTGGATTGAGCAGCCTGGGGTGAAAGAAGCAGGAGAGAGACAGTTGAGGGGGAAGCGCGGCTTTCTTGGGGTCTTAACATTATCGGTAAATCACAGTTGGCGCACTTGGCTCGGCGTAATGGATGTGTTCTCATTTCCCACAGCTGATGAGGATTATATCAGCTTGGTTTAACAGTCTCATTTTCTGCTCCCAATGCACACTTGTTTTAATGCGTTTCAGTTAATGAGGTAGAAGAGAGAATGAGGTGTTACTGTTTATGTACAGACAGCAAGTCTGTGCAGAGGACTCTGGAGTCCGCGCGGTCCCTTCCCATCGCTCTCAAAGGGGCAGCATTAGCTGGCATTTAGAGAAAATTTATTGGCTGTGGTTTATCCAGGTAAAATTTCTCCCAGTGGTGCGCAGTTGTCTCTCCTGCCTTCCTTCTGCACTATTACAGGCTGCAGGACATGTCGCCAGCAGCCCGTCTGTGGGCAGGGGATACCCACGAGCTGGGGTGGCCCCACGTCGTGTCTTGCCAAACAACACGATGCGTTTGATACAGGCAGAGCTGCTGCTTTGCTGCGTTCTACCTGGGGTAAGGAGTTCACCTGTGCCCTGAGGTAATTTGTGGCTGGGGCGCTTCGTACTTGCATTTTTCTGCTGCCGTGGTGTTTGCAGGTCCCAGCGGGGTCAGGGTTGCTGGGTGCCCGGCGCTGTGCAAGCCGATTCGCGAGCCAGTGCCCTCAGTGTCAGCCTGGCTTGTCTCCTCTCCTGCCTAAGGTGTGTGCTGTGGTGGGACCTGTGGTGGGACCTGCGGCTGCCGAGGCTCAGGTGCCCCGACGAGGAGGACTCTGCCTTCCTGAAGAGCAGGTTGTCCGTGCGCTGATGGCAGATATTTGCCGTGGGGTGGGCTGGAGCTGCATTTCTCCCAGCAGCATCCTTCCTCCCCGGCCCCGCGCCCGGCTGGCTGCTGGTGAGAAGCGCCTATAAATAGTTAACGCTGTTATCTAATTCCTGGCCGGGTGCCACCGGCTGGCATCCCTTGGCTGACAGCGCGCCTGAAAGGCCCTGCGCGTTGTACCGCGTTTGAAGGTAAAGCTGCTGTTGGTTTAAGCGGGAATTAAACAATTACCGCGTCTTAGTTCTCCCCACCTTCGGTGGATTGGCTCTATAAATTGTCAGCCTGTTGACATTTTAATGTGAATTATGTCATATGGTATCCCCTTTGATTTCAACATGCCTCGGTTTGTAAATACACGAGCCTCTCAAAGGGCTGTGGTTAGCGTACGCGCGGGAGGCCTCGGGGTTTTTGGTGGGGAAGAGCGCGGCGCTCGTCTCTCCTCGCAGCGAGCGCGCCTGGCACGGCCGCTCCCGGTGGGACCTGTGGGCTCCGGGCACGTGCGGCGTCGGGCGCCCCGGAGCACCCACCGCGTCTGGCCGGGCAGCCCGGAGACCCCCGGCAGGGCAGCGCGTGGGGTCCTGGTGCACCCTGCGACCCTCTGTGCCTGCGGCTGCTTCCCGGACCCTCCGCGGGGAGAGCAGCCAGGTCTGCAGGCTCAGGGGCTGCTCTGGGCCCCGCTGCTGGTGCCTCTGGGCCAGCGGCAGAAACCAGAGCGGTGCTGGTGCCCTGCAAGGACTTGGCACGAGCCCGAACCTCTGCCAGCAATTGCTGTTGGGTGCAAATCAGCTCCTCGGTCAGGAGCGAAAAAGAGCGTGCTGGCCAGGGAGACCTGTGCGGTCACGCCAAAAACTTTGGGGGAGGTGGATTCGGCAAAAAGCAGCAGGACAGTGAAGGGGGTGAAAGGAGGAGGCAGAAAGGGTAAGGGGGGCTAAGACAGGAGCATGTCAAATGCTCACCCAGCACGGGGCTGCGGATGGCGGCTGGGGCTGTGGGTAATGGCTAGCACTGTGGCAAAGCCTCTGGCTGCCGCCTGGGTCGTGCCTCAGGCAGGCGGGTCCTGTCCTCTGGTCTGGATTCCTGACGGGTCTCCTGGCAGCCCTGTCCCTCTGCCTGGCTGTCCTCCTGTCCCTACCTGACTGTCCTCCTGTCCCCCGGACTGTGCTGTAGAGAACCCCCTAATTCAGCAGGTCCTGACTGTTCTGTATCAGCCATCCTTCCTGGGTTTTTTGCAACTGGCTCCCAGAGTTGTCGCAGTGTTCACGTATGTGCCCGAGGAAGGAGGATCCTTAGGTGGGGTAAGCAGAGGAGTGAAGAATAGCTGGGAGCTCTCCTGGGGTGACTAATGCCTTCCTCCCTTCAGCTATGACTTGCATCATCTCTAGGAAAAAAGCCTGAGGGTGTCTTGATTTAAATTGTAACGCCCACAGCGTTCGTGGGGCTGTTTCATAACTCCGGGGGTGTTGCATTCAGATACGCAGACATGTGCATCAGGACGGTGTTTGTAGGTCTGAGGGGGGCTGCAGGGTGCACCTGCCTGTGGCCCCTGCTGATGAGCCCCGGGTCGCTGCCCGCGGGAGGAGGTGTGGAGGAGAACTCTCGGGTAGTTTCGAGTCTTGACCAGCAACCGCCTTGCTAGAAATGGAGCAGATGCTGGTGCGTGTGCATCGCTCCCTGGGAGAAGACCGGCTGTCCCAGAGCTGGCTCTTGAGCGTGCTTTGACCACAGACGGGAGAGATTTAAAGGCTTTGGAGTCCTTGTGTGGACGGTGTTTTCACCTCATGGAGTCCGTGTTACAGACAGCTTCTGTCCGCTGTGCGTGTTTCCTGTAGTCCCACAAAGTAGGGCTTCGATTTTATTGTTTCTTCACCTCCTTGGTTTTGACCGACCTGGTTTTTCTGGTGTATGCGCCGCAGTGCCAAGGTAGACCCGTTAAAATGTCTGACTCTGGGCTGGGCAAGTGGATTAGCAGGAGGTGAAACCCGTGTACTGGCCTCACGATAGCGTACGCTAGCCCCGAGCAAGGATCTTTGCAGAGGAGTTAATCCCACAGGCTCACAGAAATGAGAATCTTGGGGCTACTGGAGTAAATGGAGTTACACATGCGATTTCATGAGTAGGATTTAGAAATCTGTCATCTCTGTGCGTGTCTCTGTTGTGAGTGGACACCACTCCCAAAAAAAGATTCTTCTGCTTCCGTTTTATTTCTGAATCGCAGTGCTCGGTAATACTCCTAATGCTGGCTAGTGCTGCCTTCACAGCATGTGCCATTTACCCTGCGTGCATCTCCACAGACTTTACATCGTGGACTTCAAATCCAGAATTGCTAAAACCAGTAAAACCTGTGCCTGGCTTTTCCCAGGAGTTTCTGTGCCTGAATTCGGCAAACACAAGGGGATGCAGATACACTTGAACAAAGGGAGCACCGAAGAGCAGGGACATTTGTCACCTCAGGATTTATTCCGTTTGCTTCGGTGTGTTTCTACAAGCTCCGTGTTTTCCGTTTTCGTTGTCTGCTTTGGAGGAAATAGCTGCAGCCACTGAGAGCAGTTCTGGGCTCTTGTAGATCCCTCTGCAGCTGAATTAGGGTTTGGATTCGCGTAGGAAATTTCACACAGGTGTGACCATCAGCATTACCATTGCACCGAGAGGAAGCACCGTGTGAGCTCGGTAAGCTTGAGCTTCGGGTTCAGTAGGAATCCCAAGAGTTCCCGGCACTGAACCCCTCCTCACTGTGCGTGTTGTGCTGTGCGGACTGGGGGCTAGAGAGCGAAACAGTGTGGGAGTGTCATCTTGGTTCCTGGAAACGAGGAGGGATCGTTACAGCCTGACCTTCAGGGAAGCTGCGACATCTTACTCGGTACTTTGAATTATGTCTCAAACTTCTGGTTTAGGTTATAAAATCTCACATTAGACAGTACTAGGTGAGGGATAACTTGCCGTATCCTTTTGTTTGAAGAGTTAACGACTGGCCTTGTTCAGAATACACGCACCATTTCATGTCTGCATTTACTTAGCTTCAGGTTGTGAGCACTGGATTTGGCTTTGGCTTTTCCTCAAGATAAAAGAAAACTTTACTACGGGAAGTCTCATGTGCAGGAGCTCGCCAGCCACGATCGTATTAGTTGTTTAATTTCCGTGGATGAGGTAAAAAGATTGAGCTGAAATCTCACTGTAAGGCTTTCTTGGCTCTGCCCTATGCTGAGGCCCTGCAGTTAGGAATGACACAGAAGCGTGTTCTTCATTAACTAACTGGAGACCCAAGTTCCCAGTGCAGTGGGGTTCGCTGCGCCCGTGGGCTGCAGCAGTCCTGAAGTCTTGCCTGTTTCCCAGTTGATGATGGAGAGATGTTGCCCCTCTTCCTGGCAGCCTCTCACGCCAGGGGCCTGTTGCAGGTGGAGTTAGGGCAGCAAACCCGATCCATCTGCAAAGTGCTTGGAGGACGTGTAGGTAATGCAGGAGCCAAAGGGCTCTGCTGGAGTTGTGCTGCTGTGAGTTGTTGTGAGTCACTGCTGCGCCCTGTCTGGTGCAAACCAGGCCTGCGAACGTGCGAGGAACCGCTGTGTGCGCAAGGGCTGAAGAGATCCGAGGAACCGCTGTGTGTGCAAGGGCTGAAGAGATCCGAGGAACCGCTGTGTGCGCAAGGGCTGAAGAGATCCGAGGAACCGCTGCGTGTGCAGGGGCTGAAGAGATCTGAGGAACCGCTGCGTGTGCAAGGGCTGAAGAGATCCGAGGAACCGCTGTGTGTGCAAGGGCTGAAGGGATCTTCCAGATGAGTTTGGAGGCGGCTGTCGTTGGAAGGCTTCTCCTCACCAAGAGCTTGGCGTCTTTCCTCACAGAGTCGTCGCTCTGTGGTGTGGGGCGAGGAGCAATTCCCTAGATTTATACGCACAATTCTTAAGACACGTCAGTGTCCCTTCAGTTCACAGAAGCCCTCACAGCCACCCTAAACATAGGAAGCACCAGACTTCAGGGTCCCTTATTGCAGCCCTTTGTGTGCAGTCGTTATTATATTTTTTAATTATAAGTGTTTACATACATATTTTTCCAGTAGGATTCTTGCCTCATTCTGTGAATGAGTAATTATTCTGTTTCTTTTTATCTTCCTCTTTCATTACATTGCCCCAGGCTTTGTCTAATACAATCCAAAGCTTTCACTGAATGAAGAATTATTTATTTTCTCATGGGCATTTCTGGGGTGCTCTGTTTGTGTGTCTCACAGACACTTAATGAACTTACCTTCGCAGCACTCGTCTGAAATCAGGCGGAGCTCCCCTCCTCCTCTTTTGGGTGTCCTGCTGCACAGCAACTGCATCAAAGGTGGCCGCCTTGGCTGCCCAGCCCGGCACTCTGCCCCTCCGGGGAAGCTGGGAGGCTTCACTGGCTTAGTCTCGCTCTCACTGTGTTCAGCTCACCTTCAAGGCTCAAGGAATATCACGTATTTCCTCTTTCCACGTCCATTCCCTGTCGTGCTAATTCACCTCACCTTCCTTTGGTTCTCCCTCCTCCTGTGTCTCCTGCTCTTGGAAGTCCTTGTGTCAGCCACGCCTTCAGACCGTCGCAGCCGCACCACCACTGCCGCTCTCCAGCTGCCCTTCTGTGGCAGCAGCTCTTAACGTGCCCCGGAGTGCAGGGGCTGCTTCATCCTTTGTCCAGGGCTCGTCTGGTGCTGGACTGACCCTGCACGCCCAGCTCAGGCAGCGGCGCTGGGGGTGTGAAGGCTGCTCCTGTGTGGGAGCAGAGGCTGCTGAGGATCCTGCTGACCCGCCTGCTGAGGGGGTTCCACCGTACACCGCAGCAGACGGAGTTTTGGAAGGGCCGGTAGCTTCGCGTCGAGGGGTTTCAGCGTTGTGGGGGTGCTGCGGCGAGGGAGGAGGACAGAGCTTGAGCTTTCATTGGCCAAGGTTGCAGGAATCCTCTAGTTGACTGGAGAAAGTGGAAGTCATTTCCCATGAATGTTTCTTTGTGAGGACCGTGCACGAAGGATTATCTTGGTCTGTTGTTCCTAAACGCATCCTTGTTGGCTTCTGCGAGGGCAGGCTGTGTCATCCGTCTCTTCGATATTGATATTCTTCGATTTATGGAGAGGATTAAAAAATTGTCTTGTGTATTGTTGTTGTTATTGTATGGTTATCTGTTGGGACTCGGTGTGGTACATTGCTGTAGGAAGTTATGAAGAAGCTATATGAAAACAAGGAAATCTTCCGTCTATCATAGCGCTTGTAACTCCTCTAGAGATAGATGAAACAATAAATACCGGGCGAGGGAAGTTAATCTGTGTCTGTAGTATTTTATTAAATAACGTGAACTCGGTGTGGTTTTCTGCAGCTGGTTCAATTTCCCACATGGTTTTATGGAGCGTTATTACAACGGTCCCTTGCCGCGTGTGTCCGGGGGAGCGCTGCCCGTGGCAGCAGCGGCCGTGCCTCCTGCCCTGCTGCTCCTCCAGCTTCCACGGCGCTCCTCTGACTGCTCCTCGGGTTCTGGCTGCCGTCGCCGGGGCACCCAGAGCCGGGCCAGGACGTGAAAGGACTGGGGAGCGCTCGCTGATGGGGTGTCCAGCCCCTCGTCCGGCCCTTGGTGTGCCGAGAGCCGCCTGCCCTCGGCGTGGAGGGAGCCGCTTCTCGCTGGGGCCGCTTCCCCCTTTCCAGGGGTTTCCTGGTGCTGATCCCCGGCACAGGCGGGTGTCTCTCGGCTCCAGGCCATGGTGAGGAGCGCTGCCGCTGCAGCACGGTCCTCGAGTTTCTCCTTCAGACAGCGAGGATTTTGTTTCCAAAAGACTTAATATGGGGGGGAAAAATACTCTTAATTTAAATTCCTACAGCGGGCTCCACACGTGCAGAGAGGGGTTGGGGTAGTTGATTTAAGTCCAAGTCGGCACTGGCAGCACCAGGCTGTGTGTGGAGGCCGACTGGAGATCTTTGCAGCGTGACGTGCGGATCATTCCTGTCGCTGCCAGAGGAGATAACACATCACCTGTAGGATGGTCCTGGTCTTGGTCGGTGTTGTGCAAAGCCTTTTTCAGTCACTCAACAGCCGTGTAATTACAATATGGGCAACAGATTTTTATCCTACTGCCTTTTCAGGTTCCCGCCAGCCCTTTCTGTTATAGAATTTGCCTTTTATCCGGTGATTTTCCATATTCACAGGCTGCTCTAGTTCACCTGAGCATTCACAGCTTAACAGCTCACACTGAACTTACTACTTTCAAGTATATGTACAAAATACGTGAAAAAGAAAAACAACTGGGTGGGGGGTTGTTGAGCCTGCCTTTGGTTACTCTCTCGTCTTCTCGTTCGGCTGTTCTCTTCCTGTTTCGTTTCCTAACCCTGGGAAAGGCGAGGTTCCTGCAATTCCTTAGCTTTTGGCTGTCCCCAGCACTGAGAAAGGAGCAGGCTGGAAGACCTGACCTCCTCCTCGGTGACGTTGCTGAGTTGTGGCAAACATTCTCTTGCTGGTTTTATGCTGAGGTTACCTTCATCCCTTTGCTGTCCGTAGAGTGCTTTGCTTTCTAAAAAAAAAGCGCACAGCTTTTCTGTCATACTTATCCAGGGATGGCAGCATCCTTGGAAAATAGGAAGTGACAAAGCTGTACGTGTTCCTGAGGAGCAAAACGTGGTCAGCTCAGGCTTTGGTTACCTGGTCAGGCTGGCGAGAGGAGCGCCGCGGCCACGGAAGCCCTGCGCCGCCCTGCAGAAGCTGCTGTGAGCCTCAGCTCGCCGGGGCCGTCCCTCGCCTGTGAGAGGCGAGTGCGCTCACGGGAGTCCCGCTGGGTTCGTGTTTGCCCGCGGCGCACCAGGGAGCAGCAGCAGATGCCCTCGCGGGCTCGGCAGGAGCCGTGGCCGGAGCAGGGGCTCGCGAGGTTGAGGGCAGCGCTTTTCAGAGCAGCCGATAGGAAATGCGCTCTCAATTGTGCTTTGTTTTTATCACTATAATTAGCAAGATCGATGTGCACGCTCCCGTATTCCTCTCCGCATACAGCAGCGCTTACGCCTGCGCCTCCCTGGGGACGGCCGCGAGGATTTCAGGGATCTGGAAAATTCTCTGAAGTTACAGCGGCCCAAGAGCAGCTCAGCTGTGCCTGCAGCTCTGGGAGGGCAGTGCTGGGGAGAAGGAGAGTTTTGGAGCTGCAGGAGGGACCCGGGTGCAGCGGGACCTTTCTCTTTTCTCCCTTTCTTGGTCACTCGGCGAGCGTGTAGTGCCCGGCTGTCCAGAGGGGTACCCACGTGGTACCAGAACCAGGTAATACAGGTGGAGAACGGCATCTGGGGCTGCTACCGTAACTGCCTTCGCTCTGTGCCCTGCCTCTGGGAGCTCTCCGGCTGGCAGCCCTGGCGCCTCCTCCGACCCACGGGTACCAGTCCTGGGCTGGAAGGGGACGGCCGGCACAGATGGGCAAGCGCGAGCTTCAGCATGGACTTTGTTCTTCCTCGAGTGTGTGAGAGGAATCTTAGCGATGCTCTTACACTTTCCGTGGTCCCGCGCAGATTTTCATCTCCTAACGAATGATTAATTAGTACTTTCAGGTCTATTGCACAATTAAAAAAGGGAGGGGGGGGGGGGAATACAAGTTCAGCCTTTCTTGGCTCTTGTTTTTTGTTAATCTCTTGCNTGATTTAACGTTCAGTAAAATCCATGCTGAGCTCTCCATCTTTAGGCTGAGCAATATTTGGCTTTTAATGAGCCTTCAAGGGCTGGTGGAGCAAACCCGGTTTGCTGGTGGCTTTTGGGGTCATTTATGGGGGAATCCAAAAGCGTTTCAGCACGGCAAGCACCAGCCTCATGGCTAGTTGGGAAAGCACCTGTGGCACCCCAGAAAGCCTCTGCCTGGGCGGGACCCCGTGGGAACGGCTCCTTCCTCACGCTGGAAGGGTGAGCAGCTGTTCCTTGGAGCTGCTGAGGAATTTTGTGCCTCCTGTATTACCGGTGACCTTTCCCCAGGCGCGGCTCCCTGGAAGTGTCCAAAGCCAGGTCGGATGGAGCTTGGAGTGGGAGGCCTCCCTCTCCGTGGCAGAGGGGTCAGAACTCCATGGTCTTTAAGATCCCTTCCAGCTCAAACCATTACAGGATTCTGTGAAAGTCTCCTTGTCCTCATCTCGTGGTGACGATTTTGAGGCTTGGGTGATACTGAGGAAGGTTTAGCTGGAAGCGGGAGAGCATCGGGTGCTCGGCCTTGGCTGTCTGAGTTACCAGCAGCTAAACTGCAAAAGCCCATGGGCATGTGAGTGCTCATCCACAGCTGGCGAGCTGCGCCCGGGGGCTGTTATGCAAGGAGGGAGGGAGGGGTTTTGTAACGCTCCTTCTTCAGAAGCAGTAAACAATTGCAGGACGTTGGCGGAATACAAAAGAGCCTAAGTTCATCTTTTGAACCTGCCTTATGGAGAATCAGTTTTTTGCCTCCTTTCCAGACATCTGGGCTGGGGGGCGGCCGCGCGCACCCCGGCCCTGCCCCGCGCGCCGCCAGCGTGAGCTCTCGCTGCGTGCCGCGGCCGCCCGCGTCTCCGTCAGCGCCAGGAAATTCCAGCCGGGGCTGCAGGTGTGAAAGGAGAGCAAGACGGATGGGCCAGTGCTGACTTTTATGGAGTTCTTGGAACACACCAGGACCAGACAGCTGCATCCACATGACTTTCATTAAAAATTCAGATTCTTCTCTTCCAGGATAGTGTGATTTATCTTGTGCAGCAGATCAGAGGCTCTCAGGGGCCAAGAGACGCTTACGAGGCTTCTGAGGTCTGCTGCAGGGTCTGGTCCCTTTCCACGGCGACCTGTAGCCTGCCCTGCAGCTCTGGTGTAGGGGTCGCGTGTCAGGGCCCCGGGAGGGCATTGTCACAGGCACGGGTCTCGCTGCCATGTGAAATGTTTCCTACCAAGCTTGTTACTAATTACCCGCGTCTGCCTTCGCCCTGAGGAAGAGTCAATCCCTGGGCATCCCTCTGTGCCGGGATGTGCTCATAGGGCTGGCATCCCTCCAGCACCTCCTCCCGAGCGCGGCAGCGTGTGCAGCTCTTGGCTCTCGCAGTAACCTTGCGTGGCTTGAAGGCTTGTGTAACCTCTGCGGTGCTCCCTGGGTCCGTGTCCCACCACGGGCTTCGCAGGGGTCCCGCTGGCGCCGGGTCTTGTGGCTGGAGCTGTGGTCGGCCGTAGGTGCTCACAAGGAGCAGTAAGGGCGGTGCAGGGCTGCGGCAGCGCTCCCTTCCCTGCCTTTTGTAACCCTCCAGCAGTTTTTTGGCTCCTTCTCCCTCAGCTGCATCTGTCAGTTCTTTTAAATCACTACTAATTTTACCCATTCTAACAGAGCAGACGTCACGCTGAGTTCAGTGCTAAGACGAGTGTTATGTGTGGAAAAAAAAAATCCTCCTCCAAAGATGTTCCAAGAGCGAAAACTTTTTCTTAAAGAAGCTCTCGGTAGTTGAGCAGCCTCCGATTTTGTGGCAGGGTTGTCCTGAAATGTGAGAGCCAGCTGGAGAAAGTGATCAGGAGTGATCTGGAAGAGATTTCCCCGGACTGTTTATCAATAATCCATGTAAGCAAAAAGGATGTTTGTGTAAACAGGGGGTGGTGGACTCGCCCCGACTGTCCCCATTAGCGCTTTTGCACAGCGGCTGTTTTGGGATCTGGGTCACTGCTGTGGCTGGTGATCCCGTTAGGCGGTGGGTGGGGAGGACGAGCTTTCTTTTTGTGAGTGCTGGGTGTCTGTTTGCTGCCTGGAGTTCACGAGACTCTTCTCCCCCTCTGGGTTTTTGTTTTGTCACCGGCGGTTCCTCCCTGCAGACCCCTCGGTAGGTGCAGGAAACCCTCGTGCAGTGGAGAGGAGAGGAGAGCAGGAGAGGCAGGCCATGCATTGCTGAGGCAATTACAGAGGTTTTCTTCTACTGCTCGTTGTCAGGCCAAGGTCTGCAGAAGGAGGGGCCATCCTTGAGCCTGCAGAGAATTTTCTCTTGTTCTGCTGCTTTTTGTACCGTCGAGGTGTCCTGAAGGTGGAGGTGGGATCTCACCGCTGGCAGAGATGGTTGGTCTTACAACTTGCAGACCAAGGGCTTCTGAGATTCCCACCGTTGTCAGTGTGTGTTTGTCCTGGGCAGCTTCTAGGGCCCTCCGAAGGGGAGGCTTTAAACCAGCTGAAGTTAAGCTTGCATAGCAATTGGGCCTTTCTTCTAATGAATAATAAACATCAAAAGCATGAGATAGTTCAAAGTGGTTGTTGCGTCTCCCCAGTGAGCTGGGGTTACAGTTCAGAGATCCCCCAGAACAGCGTCTGACCCACTAAACACGGCAAATGGGTTTGGAAGATCACACTGTGCCTCCCGGCAGGGGGATTATCTGTGCGCGTCGCCCCGGGGGGCGGGCTCGGAGACGGTGGCTGTAAGAAACTCAACACGGAAGAGGTTTCGAGCAGATACAAATTTAATGTCTTTTGTTTTTAAAGTTTTTAGAAATCAGATTAAATGGTGAACTTAAACCACAGTCAAAGCTGCGAGGGTGTTCAGCAGCGCCGTTCGTTACTCGTGTAGTAGCAACTACCTGGATCCTCAGCCCTGGTTACAACAGCCTCATCTCCGGAGATCGTGGTCTGAGTGCTTGGCAGTCCTGCTCGCAGTCAGATGGATTAACACAGCTGTCGCATTAAATTCCACAATTATTGAAAAATATGGTGGGCGAGGCAGAGTTAGATGGGGAAAAGATAGATGGTAAAATAAACAAAGTTCAGGGTGTGTGAAGGATGGAGGTGGAGAGAAAGAGAAAGCGAACGTAGCGTCATTCCTGAGTTTGTTTAAAAACGAGCTTTCCGTAGTCACACACTGCGAACATCTATTATGCGATTATTTATTAGAAGAGAACGATTCCGAGCCAGATGTTGGAGAGTGAGGGCTGGAAAGTCAGTCTGGCGTGGGTCAGCTCATCCCAGCGCAGGCTCGGACCAGCGCCTCTCCAGCCTCGCTGCTCGGCGCCCTCCTCACCCCTCCTCGTGCCCTTCCTCCTCCTGCCCTTCCTCCTCCTGCCCTCGCTGGTGGCCAGGCTGGTGGGGGATGGTGTGAACGTCGCCCACGTGTAGGTGCCTCCTCTCCCCCCTCCAGTGTTTGGGGGGCCAGGGGCTCACGCAGTGCGACCCCCCAAAGCACTCAGCTCTGTCCGCTGGCCCCAGCGCTCTGCAGAAGGTACAGGCGCAAGTTGTAGTTTTTCTCTCGCTTATTTAAACTGTCTTCAGGACAGAAGCAAAGTGAGTAGCTCCTGATGAGCTCTTCTAGTTAAGGCAAAATTGCCGAACCCAGAGTGTCCGTAGCTGGTGAGGGGCTGGTGTCCCACGGGGAAGGTCTGTGGTGAGGGTTGGGCGCAGGGGTTACGGCAAGTGGAGGAGACGAGCTCCCCGAGCAGGATCCTCCTGCGCTGATGGCTGCGCCAGAACAGAGCGTGGCTTTGCCCCGAGCCTCGAGCCCTTCCCGAATG